>JAMPIV010007946.1:285000-317500 GCA_024509875.1 Oreohelix idahoensis
AGTGTGATGTAAACAAGTGTGATGTGTACAAGTGAGATATGTACAAGTGAGCTGTGTACAAGTGTTGTGTGTACAAGTGTGATGTGTACAAGTGAGCTGCTTACACGTGAGATGTGTACAAGGTAGATGTGTACAACTGAGATGTGTAAAAGTGAGATGTGTACAACTGAGATGTGTACAAGTGAGATGTATACAAGTGTGATGTGTACAAGTGAGCTGTTGACACATGACATGTGTACAAGGGAGATGTGTACAAGTCAGCTGTGTACAAATGCGCTGTCTTGAAGTGAGCTCTCTGCAAGTGAGCTGTGTGCAAGTGAGCTGTATATAAGCGACTTGTTTACAACTGAAATGAGCTGTTTATAAGTAATCTATTTATAAGTCAGCTGTTTACAACTGAACAGTTTACACGTGAGCTGTTTACAACAAGTAAGCTGTCTATCTAGCAAACAAGTAGATGTAAGACGTGTAATTAAAAAGGAACAGATATAAATGGAACTGGGGGAAAACACAGAAATGCACAGAATGTTGGAAAAAAAATTCGGACAGAGAGAAGCAGAATATTCTAGCTCTTTCTTAATATACTTAGATGATCGGCAGACAAGGTAGACAGGGAGACTCAGACAAATTATAAAGAAGAATTTTTATTCAGACATATCTTGAAGAATTAAAAATAAAAAAAAAGTCCATAAGGTGAGAAAACGAACGAGTAATTAAGAAAGAAAACAGGACTTCCTCCCACATAATAAATTAACAGACAGCGAGAGACAGAAGAATAACTGTTGTGACAAAAAGAAGAAAACCAGGTTAACAAAAGCCAGCAGACACTAAAAAAAAAATCAATTGACGGACCGCCATCCACAAACTCCTCCAGTTTTCTCACACTCTAGAATCTCCCACCCCCCCCCCCCCCCCCGTTTACAACCCCCCCCCCCCCCCCCCCCCCCCCCCTCCTTTTCCCACCCTCAAACTGTTTGACAGGTTGTCAGCGGCAGAGGAAATTTCATTTTGACTTAACGAAAGCGCTTAATTATGCAACGCAATTTTAATTTCTATCACAGCGGAAAGTTTGGGGTACAGAATTTTGTTAGACAAACAGGAAGTTGAGAGAAGACCCTTTTCAGCCGAGAAAAGATAACAGCGAGACGATGAAAGAAATAGAAAGAGACCAGAAGAGGAGATGGATAATAAATATTCATATATTCATACGTACAGCCGATAGGATAGTCTGGCGCTCTCTCTTCCAAATCTCTACACCTCACGGTAGAAGGGGAACGACTACGTAAGTATATTCATACGTACGGATATGAGAGGTAGTTCACTCACTTCCTCATTTAGCTCATTATGTAACATGGAGCCCCCACTGTAATTGACCCCCTGGCAGGAATCCCCCCCCCCCCATCCCCCCAAGAATTTGATCCTGCAGCTGTGGTTTATGTGCACTTTAATTTGTATGAAGCAATTGTCAGACGTATGCCAAACCTCACATTACCCGCCTTTTACGACATGATCGAGGCTGCGTCTGTCTATTCTCTCTGTGTCTCCTGGTTGACCCCCCGGGAACTGCACGGGGCATGGTAGGTAGTAATAGGAATATTTTACTAGAAAACCTTGAGCTTCCGATTGACAGAGTGGTTACAACGCAGGTTTTTCGCGGCAAAAGTGCCACGTTCGATTCACGGTATCGACCACTCCCCAATCTTCTTCTTCTTTCTTCTTTGATCCTTAGCCGCCGACTGTCAAAGCAGTCAGTGGCCATCACGCCTGGTGGCATCTTGTGGGCAGCAACAAACTGCTTCTACTTCGCTCAGTCGGCGGCCATCCTTCGTTGCAGTGCCCCAGCTCTCGTTCATTCTTTGCATATCGGCCAACACAGTTCTCCGCCAAGCTGTAAACAGGTATCTGACTTTGCTCTTCAGGTATGGAAGTAAAAGGCAGCGATGGAGGCAACTGGTCACCCAACTTCTCGATGCTGGACCTAGAACACTTCACTCCCCTACGGCAGTATCTGATATGGGGCTACCCATACCTATTTTTTTTAACCTTCACCATAAAAAAAACCTACTAACTTTATGACAGTCACTATGAAAAACATAAGAAGTAAAAGAAAATAAAAGCACCCAGACCAACAGGAATCACAGTGACTTATGCAGCATCAGTTGCTCTACCTTAAGAACATCCGTATGAATGCAAAACACAGCGCAGAGAAGTACAGTGATGTCACATAGGGTGTGATCATTAAATTGCCTATTATCCTCTTCCTATTCTTTCAACCGTATCCTCTATATTTCTTTACATTTTCCTGTATTTTTTTCGCATCCATTCGTTTCCGAGATATATATTTTCTTCCCCATCCTTAACGTTGTTTCTTTTCTCAAAACTGAGATTCTCACTTTCGCTAGTTTCGTTTCTCATTTAGAAACGCATTTCATCGCTTACGAAACGAGAAACTTGATTACGTAGATGTCAGTCTCTGCTGGTCGAACGATAGCTGTGAATATACGGTTCTCGCCAGACAGAACGTCTGCAGTTTCCCCGGTCAGAGCGCTGCCCGACCAGATTTCTGGGCCTGGGGTGTGAGAATCCGCTCCGTCAGACATGGCAGGCAGACGGATTGTCTACCTTTTGCAGCAACTGCGTGAGTTTTCGTCGGGATAGTCCGGCGAAGTGTGAAATTGCGCTCCGCACTGCAGTCGGGTTGTCTGAGATTTGCAACTGTCACGCGTACTCTCGGTCACTGATGGCAGTTACGACACGCGTTAAGCTGACGTAAGGTGTTTTACACGTACAAGGGGAGATTATTTCGTTTGCGAAAGAAGTTGGGGCTTTTGTCTAATTTTAAGATATTGGCCCGAGTTTGAAACTAACTTCACTCATTCTCCATTTTACAGTAGACGTGGTCACTTCGTTCTAGAACACTTAAACTTATAAGTGATGTCTCTCAGTTTCGTTGTGATACGTAGTTCTGTGTGAGGTAAAATATTATATCTAGTATATCTAGTATTTTGTGAAGTGATAGAGTGTTTAATCGCAAATTTCATTTTAAACTAGTTCTGTGTGCAGAGTGATTATTTTTAATAGTTTGTTATTTCTTTAGTCGACGAGTTACAGTGGAAAGCAAGATAAATTATAAATTTCTAGCTAAACCCATTCGGCTATTAAAACAATTGCATTTAACTGCTAATACTCAGGCGAAGTATATTTTTCTAAATAAACTTATAAATGCTAGATGCATCATGAGTGGTGACGGAAATACGCAGATATTCCTAATTCATGATGAGGGATTTTTTTAATATAACTTATTTCACGGGAAGCTTTAAATATAAGTCAAGCTGTAGGCTTGCCGTTTAAAATGTAAGTTCTAACGAGTACCTATTCTGTATATTATATTATATGTTGTTCTCCTTCATTCAGTGAATACTGGGGTGAACCCAACTTGCCGGCGTTTAGTAAAGAGACATACTTGTGAGAAGCATAGACATTTCCTATCTTTAACCACTTGGGTTTTTTCGAAGTAACACTGGTCTGACAGTGCATGTGCCATCAGAGATAGACAGTAATACCAATCCCACTAACGGTTTCTAAAGACAAGAAATTTATACTGGGCTTCTGAGCCAGTTTATATTGCTCCACAAATTTAAATGTACATGCTGCCTGGCGGCGAGAATAATAATAAGAAATAACATTACCATTCTCCGACACTATTGAAAGAGTGGATAGGGAACCAAGACTATCTGTTGAGAGCAGTTGTCCACTGGTCATCTTTTCCAAATTAAGGGAATCCTCGTGTTTCTGAACTCTGTGTGCCCGTTTAAACTTGCTTAACAAACCTGATTCAAGTGACATTAACAGTAAATCTAAAATTTAACTGGTGAAGTAAACGCTCCCCGAAAACAGCGGAAGAACCCTGTATTTGCAGAGCTGTATTTTGCTTTATCCAAAGAATCCAGATTCACTGTAGAGAAGTGTCTTAAGGTTGCGCCAGACGGCGAATAGCGGTACAGATAGGTAAGCACGTGTGCCAGGGTACCCTGATGAAAGAACCGAGTGAAAGTGGACTGAGTGAGTTTTTTTTTGTTTTGTTAACTATTGATATACCCCACTTTATAATCTCCTTACGGAAGATTGGCTGCTTAATTAAACTGTTCCTTTTGGAGGACAATATTAGACCCTAATCATATGTATCTGTAACTCTTTGGGCCATCATCTGTCATCCTAACGGGGCTGTGGGCTAAACCTAGAGTTAAGATCATAACGGGGCTATCATCCTAGGAGCATTTTCTTGAATTTTATGACTATTTGTATATGTTTTTCCTTGATGTATTTTTTTTTGGTGTTGTGAGAGTATTTTGTAGATGATAATTAAAATCTCTCTTGAACTAAATCAGTGCGTTGGTCAGCTCGTTCTAATATATATATATATATATATATATATATATATTATATATATATATATATATATATATATATATATATATATATATATATATATATATATATATATATATATATATATATATTATATATATATATATATATATATATATATATATATATATATATATATATATATATATATATATATATATATATATATATATATATATATATATATATATATTTATATATATATATATATATATATATATATATATATATATATATATTTATATATATTTATATATATTTATATATATTTATATATATTCATTGTTATAGATTTCCCACGTCTGTGTGTTTAACTGTCGTCACGTGTATGTGCGTGCCCGTGAGTAGATAGAAATATATGTAATATATATATATCTGTGTTTAGACTGTCTGACGCCTTAAAAGCTGTCGTAGAGGATAAGTGAAAGAGAGAAGATTTCCTTGATTTTTCAGAGACAGCCTCTATATCACAGTCTATCATCCCACGTGTGGAAATTCTATTTTCTTTTTTACTAACTCTCACTGTGTCTATCACCTATTCAGACCTATTCAGAAGGGACCAACCCAAGTCTTAATTCTCCTATCAAAAATCTACGACAAATGGTTGCTCGTTACCGGGAATTGAACCCAAAATCCTGAAACGAGTACGACAAATGTGGTCTCGTCCGAAGGATTTTTGAACTTAGAATAGGAAGACGAGCACGACAGATGTGGACTCGTCTATCTGAATTTTGAACTTAAGATTCTTGATTCTGAAATAGAGTAAGAGTTTGATGTCTTGTGGTTTGTTATATCTTTAAATAATTTATCCCCTAGACTAACGATCTGTTTACGGGCGTGCTGACCACACAAACTGATAAGTTTTTTTTCCACAGCATTTTGAATAATATACATTTGAGTTACAGGTGGATTTTGTCGGAATATATGTTAATTGTTGATTTGTAATACTAAACGCTGGTAAAGTTTTGTGAGTGTATAACATTCACAAGGGTGCTGAAGCAGGTAGGTGTTGGAGCAAAGCTAAGGAGTGCGTTTCGGACTATCCGTCCAGATTAATTGCCTCCCTCACTTTAACTGTCTTCAGGGGTAAACTTATAGTGGATTTTATAATTAAGGGATTATTTATCTTTTCCAAAATTTTTGCTTAATCATTGTGTTTTCCACTGGAGCAACTAATTTTTTCAGAAGTAATCTTAACTACCATTTAGTTGGCGTAGTCGTGTTTTGCATTAGGTGCTTTATTGCCGATTAATAGCAGCGATAGTTAGATTTTTATTTTTGGAGGAGGTATCCCAGGGCTAAGGATATCATCTTTTGAATTTTTGGTACATTTTTTTCTCGTAAGTGGTAGGAACCAGTGTATCTTTTTTTCTTATTTTCTTTCTCCACTAGTCTCAGTCACTGACATAATATGGCCGAGAGGGCAAAGCTTAGACAACTCCTCAGGGACGAAGCGAGAGAGGAGGGACTGGAAGGAGAGGAAGCGAAAGCATTTGTCAGAGACAAACTTGAGAGATATGATGCGGAGAGGAAAGCAGCTGAAGCTAAAGAGGAAAAAGAAGCAGCGGAGAGGAAAGAAGCGGAGGAACGTCTTTTACAGCAGAAGAAGATTGATGAGGAAATGGAAATCGCAGGGGATGCAGATGAGGAAAGAGACAGCATGAGGAAAGAGAGAAGGAGAGACAACATGAGAAGAGAAAAGAGCAAGACGACGCAGTTAGCTGGCGCTTAAAACTCTAGAATTCCAAAGCCGTGGTGCTGCCTCTACCTCCAGCAATGGAGAGTCTTCTCCTCATTCTTCCTTAACTGATCCTTCTAACACTCAATCTACTCATCTCACTGCTATGTCTTTTCCACTAGAATCTTTCCCTTGTCCAAATGAGAAGATTGACACTTGGCTAGAAAAATTTGAGAAAATTGCAACTCTGTACGGTTTAGAGAGGTCGCGTTGGAACATGAAGCTTTCCCAGGCTTTGAAAAGTTCTGCGTATGATGTGTATGCAAAACTGGAGAGCAGCCAACAAGACAACTATGATCTGTTGAAGAAAGCGTTACTGGAGCGCTTTGAAATGAACGCTCGCAAATTTTTGCAACTGTTTCGCAACAGCCGGAAAGAGAATTCTGAAACTTTTCAGCAGTTCTCGTCTCGTCTAAAGGGATATTTGACAAAGTGCCTTGAGCTCTCGCAGCTCCCCTCTACCTATGAAGGTCTTGAGGAATTTGTTTTAACAGAACAAATAAAGAACACTTTGTCTGCTGATACCCGGAGATTTCTCGCTGAGCAGAGGGCAGAAAAACTTGAAGACATTTTGGAAAAGTCTGAGCGTTACCATAATGCGCTGGCTGAACTACCGGCCACAAAACGGAAACCGACAGAGGAGCATTTTCGAAAAAATAATCTAGAGCAATCTTCTCAGGCTTCTAATCAGAATAATCACAGAGAAACTGGACCTCAAAACCCCCCTCCTGAAGAAAACAAATTCTACAAGAACAAGTATCCCAACCACCCCAAACAGTCTGATCAACCCGACCGCCCTACATGGCAGCGTGGCCAGAAAGGACAAGGTGGCAAAGGGAGACCCCCTGAGCACGGGACTAATGATCAGAGTGAGCACACCGAGCCTAAACGCATCGGATGCTTGCTAACAGTCTCGCAAGGCGGAATTATTGACAGTGATTCCCAACCTGTTGGGGATACACCCTCAACGCGAGGTACTGTTACTTTGAACGGTTCTCAAACTTCTTGCTTATTTGACACGGGGCTTTCTTATGATTGCATTGTTGCCAGAAACCTGGTTAAACCCTGTCAAGAGACATTAGAGACCGTCCAATTTTGTGGAGTTCGTAAGAGTGATGCACCTACAGCGCTTCCCATCGCATTGGTGGAGATCCACTCTGAGTTTGTCAGAGGTGTGATCAAAGCAGCTGTTATAGATGATCCCATCTACCCAGTCATACTTGGCGGGAGATACGTGTGTATTGGGAAACCGGAAGAGCCGATTGTGGCAGCAGTAACTACAAGAGGGCAAACTAAAAAGGAACGGGAGCCTGCGCCTAATTTGTTACCCATGGAACTTAAAGAAGCGCAATACAAGGACCCTACTTTGGCACCCTGCTTTAGGAAACTGCCCATGGCTAAGGAACCCAGACAGCACGGGGACATTTTTTCTAAGGATGGCGTACTTTATCCAGAACGGGCAAGCCTGACCAAGGTTACAACCAGCTCCTAGTACCGAAACAGTACAGAAGCCAAATCCTAGAAATGGGGCACTCTCTTCCCTTCAGCGGACATATGGGACAGAACGCCACAAACCAACGGATAACCACTCATTATTGGTGGCCAGGAGTAAACACTGATATTATCAGATATGTCAAATCCTGTGCCCAATGCCAACGTGTGCCACCTAAACAACGGGCACCCCCAGTCTCTTTGGGTGAAATGCCAATAGTGGGAACACCATTCGAACGGGTTGTGATCGACATTTTAGGACCCTTAGAAAAGACTAAAAGAAGGAACAGGTTTATCCTGACCTTATTCTACACATGCACTTTATGGGCAGAAGCTATCCCGCTAACATGCGCAGATGCCAAGCATGTCGCAGAAGCCCTAGTGCAGATTTTCACTCGGTTGGGATTCCCTCAGCAAGTGCTGACGGATAACGGATCTCCATACCGAAACCTTTTGATGGATGAGATCGTCAAGATCTTGAGGACCCAACACATCCACACTAAGCCATATACTCCGGCCGGAAATGGGCTCGTGGAACGTGCAAATGGAAACCTCAACATGATGCTAAGTAAACTGGCACAAGTGAAACCTGAAGATTGGGATTGTTGCATTCCGGCAGCTTTATTTAGCTACAGAGAATCTCCTCATACTTCCACAGGATTTCCGCCAGCTACGCTTTTATTCGGCAGACCTATTAAGGGGCCACTTGAAGCCTTACTTCAGTCTCTGACAGACGAGAAGGCGGATGAGACAGTTGTCTCAGCAAGTAAATATGTGTCGGTTTTAAAGGAATGGTTGAAACTATGTTGGGACCTAGCAACGACTAACTTTAAGCGAGCACGCACAAAGCACGCTAACCGATACAGGAAAGTCGCGAAAGAGAGAGAACTGGAAGCAGAAGAGAAAGTTTTGGTGTTACTCCCTACCGGAAACAACCAACTGAAGATCGGATGGTAAGGGTCATTTACCGTCCTGAAAAAGATTTCTAAGGCTAACTACCAGATCTCTATTCAATGAAAGGAGAAGGTTTTCCATTTAAATCTGTTAAAGATGTCGTAAAAATTAACAGAGATACAACGTTAAAATACCTCCAAAGATAACATGTAAGGATAAAAACATAATGCGTAGGCTGCTGATAGTACATGATCGCCCTGACCGCGGGTCATCACTCTCCATAAAAATTGACTTGCTAGACGGGAAGTCAAAACGGTTACCATTTGAACGGGATGAGAACGGCGGATCAAAAGGAAAAAAATATGACTGAAAAATTGCGTGAGACTAGCAAGGCTAAGGAGACGCAATTGGGGGGGGGGGGGAAAATTCACGTCCCCAAATTGACACGAGGTACGGAAAGGGACGCTTATGCGATACCAAGCCTTTGATTTGAATTCAGCGGCTTAATGCAGATGCTTTAAATATTACAAAATTTAAAAAGTAACTTTTTCTTAATATTAATGTTAGGAATATAAAAATTAGCTGGCCGGATGGCCCATTCTGAGCAGTGAAATAATATGCGTTTAATTATACAGACGGATAGATAATAATGAAGACAATGACAAAAGACTGTTGTTCACATCAGCGAAAGACTGCATTGAATCAAACATGTCACTATTTGCACAAAAATCGCGACCTTGAAGACTCAAGTGTCCAAATCTTGTTAGAATGAAAGAGAAGGGGAATTGGTGGAAGCTGTGGCTAAAAATAACTTTTCAGGCAAAATTGTAGAGGGGATGAATAGGTTGGTGCAAAAATCAAGTACGTTTTTGTGAAAACGCAAGTAGAGACGGACAGACTAACAGATAAAAATCCATACTTGACTGAAGCATGACTGAAATGACTTTAGTGTAGGAAATTTGAATTTAAAAAAAACACAAGGCAGTGATTGGCCACAGACAATCATATTATCGGCGCTCAGACGCGCATTTGGGGTCATTCAGAATAAGTTGTCCAGTGATAGACACAGTAAATTTCAAGTGTGGTGATTTCCAAATGAAATAAATTGAAATAAGTTCAGGGACGCCATACTATAGCCAGCAGCTCAGCTGAGTTTTGCTAGCATTTCTGTGTTCTTTATTCATAATCTGGTAAGATTGAAATTATTTCTTTGTAGATTTTGAATATTGTTTAATGTTTCGAGTGATTTGATACTGCCATATCGAAATCTAGCCTTACAAACAAGTAAGGATTTGCTCTAGACCCCCCGCCCTAGTTCAGGGTCTAGAGACAAACAAATACATAAACTCCAGCAAGGATTAGGAAGGACAGATCAAGTGTTGAGAACAATGAAACATCTTACCTATCCTATTTTAGGGCAGGAAACTAATGAACCTATTTCAGAATCTGTAGTCGGGGAGGACTTATCCGATGTGAAACCACCATGGTAACATGTGCTGTTTGGTCAGAGAGATCTGACCTGTCTATATGGTGTTGTTGTTGTGTAGTGTTGTGTCCAGACATGGTTGGAGAATGGAATTTTGACACATAACCAATACTTTGATTGCAGAGCTGTGAGTTTCAGTTGGCACCAAGGCGGTGTCAACTAAGTTGGTGATTTTACCAGAGTGGATCCGTGCAGTAACGTTGTGTCAGAGCAGCCTATTATTGCCCCAAGCACGGAGAGGTGGGGCCACCAGATCTCAGCACCAGAGCTACCTATTCGAAGTTGAGTGAGCCTCTGGTCTGCTGGAAATTCACCAACTCCATTTAGTTACTAACAATCCCATAAAATTCCTGCAATGTACTGGACACTGTGTAGTCAATATAGACTGGAGTGATGAGGCCACCCCAACAGCACAACCATTAACTATCCTCCCAATTAGATGACTGCTATAAACATTAATAAAACTAAATAGTCTAGTAACATACATATGTACACTCTTGCATTTATTATGTAATAATTTCATGCACTTCTTTCCCAATTTCTAAATCTTGTATAAGTTCTGGTCTAAATAAAACTTGATCCAGAACAAAATAAATGTAAGAAAATTTCTATCAAAATTTTTACACACTTGAGTTAGTTCAGTGTATTATAACAGTTGTTAATATTATTAGACTTCTTAACTATCTGTGTGTGTGTCTATAAACTATCACACCACATTACATATCATTACCCTAGACATTTAACGTAGCCACATTCATTAGAAAAAAAAAGATAAGTGTGAGGTCGTAGTGGTAGCGAGAAGGGCCTTCTGACAATTCACAGTTACATATTATCTCAGGAGCCTTCACAGCTGACCTCATGCATCACACGTAGTACTATCACCATCATACAATACCATCAAAACCACTACATATATTGGGTGGCTCGATCTCGGGATTTAAATTAATCACATATATTGGGGTCTCTTTGTCCCGGGATTATTAGCCCAACAGTAATATAAGGATCTCCTGGTGGGAGAAATAAAATTAGGGGAACAAAATTGTAAAATTCCCTTTAAAATTAAAAGTGTCCCTGCAGATAAAAGTTGGTGAATCTTCACAGCCAGTAATTAGTTAATTAATTAATTAGAATTATTTAGACTATAGTAATTAGAAGTAATTTAGTGGTTAGAGATTTATCTTGTATATTATTATATTGTCTAAAAAGTATGGCGGAGCTAGCAAAATTCCGATCAGCTGCTGTGCTGACCGCAAAGGAGATGGGAATGGAGGGTCAGATTTTAATTCAATATGTAACGGCTGAATGTGATAAATATATTGAACGGGAAGATAGGAAGTTGGCTGAAGAGAAGAGGTTACAGATTGAGGCTGAGACTAAGAGGTTGCAGATTGAGGCAGAAGACAAACGACAGCAAAGGGAAGCAGAAGATAAAAAGGCCGAAAGGGAGGCAGAAGAAAAAAAGATTGACTGCCGAAAGGGAGGCAGAAGATAGAAGGTTGCAAAGGGAGCACGAATTACGACTAAGGGAGCTGGAATTACAAGGCCAGGCTCCTGAAAATGGTGCCAGCCCTTTTGCCTCAGATGCTACGCCCAGTCTGGGAGCCTCAAACTCAGCTATGGGGTTTCATTTAGACCATTTTGTTGAAAAAGACGATGACATAGAGGGGTACCTAGGACGTTTTGAGTTATTAGCTACTACCTATGGGTTAGAGAGAGAGAGGTGGAGTTTAAAGCTATCACAGGGACTGAGAGGTACTTCTTATGAAGTATTTGCTAAAATGAACAGGGAAGACCAAGACAATTATGACATGTTAAAGCAGGCTTTGTTATTGAGGTACGAAAAAAATGGGGAATTTTATCGTAAGAAATTTAGAAATGCCAAACTGTTGTCTGGGGAGACATACCACCAATTCTCTGCCAGACTAGAAACCTATTTGGAGAAATGGACTGCTCTGGGGAAGACCCAAGATCTTAAAGAAATGATCATGATTGAGCAATTGAGAGAGTCCATGGCTCCAGACATGAGAAAATTTCTCATGGAACAAGGTGCAGAGAAGTTGGGGGAGGTTTTAAATGTCGCTGAGAGGTATCAGGCAGCCCAGGCAGAGGTAAGTGGTGCTAAAAAGAAGCACATAGATAATTTTAAAGCTCCACAGCAATTTAATAAATTTGATAATAGAGAGCAGGGAAATAAAGGTAGGACAAATTTTGAACGGCCAAGAAATGACTACCGAGACAGAAACTCACAGTTCAATGACCAAAAGTTCAATGAAAGAAAACCGTTGAACCAAGGAAAAAGATGGTGTAAATGGTGCAAGAAGGATAACCATAACACCGAATTTTGTAGAAGGAAACCTTCAAACATTGCTGCAATGAAGTCGGGGACGCAAAGATTAAAGGTTAATCCTAATGGACAACAGGAACCTTATCACCCCCCAGTTTGTGAGGATGTTATTTGTAATGGGGTCACCATAAGGTGCCTTTATGATACAGGTTTGGATTATGATTCAGTTGTGAAGTCTAGCCTAGTGGACCCAAGTCAGTATACCACAGAAACAGTGGAAATACAAGGGGCAACTAAGGACATACCACTCATGACACTTCCCATCGCAAGGATAACGGTGAAAACTCGCTATGTGGAAGGAGAAATCAGAGCAGCAGTGATAGATGAACCAATCTACCCTCTGATATTGGGGTGTAGATANGTCTTCTTGGGGAATCCCGAGAGACCTGTGATCATGGCGACAGTGCAGACCAGGTCACAGAAGAAGGAGGAAGAAGGTGAACCTATAAATGCTCATCCAGAGGAGATGAGGAAGGCGCAGGCTGAGGATAGGACACTCAAGCCATGTTTTTAAAAATTGCCCAAATGCCACACACCTCCGAGCAAGGGGGAATATTTCATGAAGCACAAACTCTTATACAGGAAGACAGGAACTAGATCCAGTGGTCACGGACAGTTGGTTCTTCCTAAGATATATAGGGCAAATTTGATAAGGAGCTTACATGTTGGAAAAGATGGTGACCATGAAAAAGTCGGTACCATCTGCCAAAAAATTGCTCGAAAATACTATTGGCCCGACGTAAATGTCGATATTGAGAACTTTGTAGAAGCATGTGGCATATTTCATGAGGGAACACCCACAAAGGGAAAATATGTGCAGGACCTAGAAACGCCACGGGGCAAAATTAGGCCTGGAAGGAAAACTAATTATACTCAGGTAGACAAAGTGCAATGGAAGCCCCCTTTTCACACCCAGTCTTCACTTGAATGGATTAACATGGCCACTATGCGAAGAGTACAAAGAAGAAATTTTACCCAGGATGAGATGACAATCCCTCGGTCAGACTTATATAAACTGGAAGAACAGAAAAGAGAGCGAAAATCTCTCATAAGCAATCTAAAGTGGGGAGACAAACCCAAGAAGAAAATTGGCAGTGGTCGATTTGTGAGTGATGATTCTAGGAAGAAAAGTCCTCACTATAGGGCTTCTAAGGGACGGGACCAGACGGGTTCCATGAAAAATACGTATGATAAATTAAAAATCCAGATGTAGCCCTATTAAGGACCTGGACGGATGAGAAGGCGGAAGAGACTGTTACCTCATCTTATCAATACGTGAACGAACTGACCACTCGTTTGAAAGCTGGATGGAAACTGGCAAATGATAATTTGAAACAAGCCAGGAAGAAACATGCAGCATATTTTAATAGGAAGGCAAAGGACAGGGAACTGGCAGTCGGAGAGAAGGTGCTGCTTCTACTACCCGGAAGCCAGAATAAATTACAAATTGGATGGCAAGGTCCATATACGGTTCTAGAGAAGGTGTCTAGAACAAACTATAAAATTGACAAAAAGGGGAAGGAGAAAGTTTATCATGTAAACCTGTTAAAGAAGTATCTGGACAGACCACTCCAGGAAAGCACCCCCTTACTGACCTTAGCTATCGCAACTCAAATGCAAAAGGAACCACTCACCTCACATGAATACCCATTACATCCTTGTGAAACAGCAGCACAGGTAAAAGTCAGTAAGCACCTGACTAAAAATCAGAGGGAGAGAGTTCAACAGGTTCTGGAGGAACATACAGATGTATTAACAGATAAACCAGGCCATACAAATTTGCTACAGTATGACATGAAACTGGTAGACTCAAACCCAATCTGTATGAGAGCCTATTCTATTCCGTTCGCGAAGGAGAAGGCATTGAAGGAAGAAATAGATTATTTGTTGAAGGAGGGGATTATTTCGCACAGTGAATCATCTTTTAGTTCTAGTGTCGTTTTGTTGAGAAAACCGTCTGGGGAACACAGACTGTGCATAGATTACAGGAAACTGAATGCTGTCACAGAAGGACAAGTGGATCCATTACCAGACACAAAACAGTTATTTGCCAGACTGAACAAGGCAAAATACTTTTCAAAGGTGGATCTTAGTAAAGGCTATTACCAGATCCCAGTGAAGCCTGAAGTGAGACCTTATTTGGCTTTTAGCACTTCAGATGGACATTATGAATTCAATATGCTACCATTCGGACTGAAAAATGCTCCGAGTGTGTTTTCAAGGATGATGCGCAAATTGTTGGATCCCCTGAATAACCCATGTATCACGAATTTCATGGATGATATTCTCGTCGCCACAGAGACATTTGAAGAACACATTGAAGCTCTAGAAATGTTATTTAATAGGCTTAGGGAGGCGAACTTAACTGCTAGGCCAACAAAATGTTGCATTGGATGCAAAGAGTTGGAATTCTTGGGACACACTGTATATCAGGGTAACATGACCCCTGATCCTAAGAACTTGGAAAAACTGCAGAGAGCACCTAGACCACAAACAAAAAAGGACGTGCGATCATTTGTGTCGTTATGCGGATTTTATCAAAAATATATCAAAGATTTTAACTCTATTTGTGCGCCTCTGACTGATCTGACTCGCAAGGGACTTCCAGATAAAATTAATTGGACTGCACAAAGTGAATTAGCGTTCCAGGATTTAAAGGAAAAACTCACTAGCAAGCCTATTCTCAAACTACCTGATTTGACACAGGACTTTGTCTTGAGAACCGATGCCAGTAATGTAGGACTCGGGGCGGCTTTGTTGCAAAGATCATCTTCACCTGATGGGGAACTGAAACCAGTCGCTTATGCAAGCCGCAAATTGAATAAGGCGGAACAAGGATACTCCACAAGCGAAAAAGAATGTTTAGCGTTAATCTGGGCAATAAAGAAGTTTCAAATCTATCTGTATGGTAGGACTTTTGTGGTCGAGACGGACCATCAGCCTCTCGTATTCTTATCTCAGGCTAAGCATGAAAACGCAAGATTGCTGAGGTGGTCTTTATTGCTTCAACCTTATCAGTTTAGTATCCAATATATCCCAGGCAAATTGAATGTCGGTGCAGATTTCCTCAGTCGGCACCCCTGTGATCAAAATTAGAGTAGTGGCAGACGTGAGGAGTAATTTTACCTATGTGTATCGCTGGTTTTGGAACTTGCCGTAGGCATGTTTTCAAGTGGGGAGATGTGTCGTAAAAATTAACAGAGATACAACGTTAAAATACCTCCAAAGATAACATGTAAGGATAAAAACATAATGCGTAGGCTGCTGATAGTACATGATCGCCCTGACCGCGGGTCATCACCCTCCATAAAAATTGACTTGCTAGACGGGAAGTCAAAACGGTTACCATTTGAACGGGATGAGAACGGCGGATCAAAAGAAAAAAAAATATGACTGAAAAATTGCGTGAGACTAGCAAGGCTAAGGAGACGCAATTGGGGGGGGGGGGGGGGGAAGGAAAATTCACGTCCCCAAATTGACACGAGGTACGGAAAGGGACGCTTATGCGATACCAAGCCTTTGATTTGAATTCAGCGGCTAAACGCAGATGCTTGAAATATTACAAAATTTAAAAAGTAACTTTTTCTTAATATTAATGTTAGGAATATAAAAATTAGCTGGCCGGATGGCCCATTCTGAGCAGTGAAATAATATGCGTTTAATTATACAGACGGATAGATAATAATGAAGACAATGACAAAAGACTGTTGTTCACATCAGCGAAAGACTGCATTGAATCAAACATGTCACTATTTGCACAAAAATCGCGACCTTGAAGACTCAAGTGTCCAAATCTTGTTAGAATGAAAGAGAAGGGGAATTGGTGGAAGCTGTGGCTAAAAATAACTTTTCAGGCAAAATTGTAGAGGGGATGAATAGGTTGGTTCAAAAACCAAGTACGTTTTTGTGAAAACGCAAGTAGAGACGGACAGACTAACAGATAAAAATCCATACTTGACTGAAGCATGACTGAAATGACTTTAGTGTAGGAAATTTGACTTTAAAAAAAAACCAAGGCAGTGATTGGCCACAGACAATCATATTATCGGCGCTCAGACGCGCATTTGGGGTCATTCAGAATAAGTTGTCCAGTGATAGACACAGTAAATTTCAAGTGTGGTGATTTCCAAATGAAATAAATTGAAATAAGTTCAGGGACGCCATACTATAGCCAGCAGCTCAGCTGAGTTTTGCTAGCATTTCTGTGTTCTTTATTCATAATCTGGTAAGATTGAAATTATTTCTTTGTAGATTTTGAATATTGTTTAATGTTTCGAGTGATTTGATACTGCCATATCGAAATCTAGCCTTACAAACAAGTAAGGATTTGCTCTAGACCCCCCGCCCTAGTTCAGGGTCTAGGGACAAACAAATATATAAACTCCAGCAAGGATTAGGAAGGACAGATCAAGTGTTGAGAACAATGAAACATCTTACCTATCCTATTTTAGGGCAGGAAACTAATGAACCTATTTCAGAATCTGTAGTCTGGGAGGACTTATCCGATGTGAAACCACCATGGTAACATGTGCTGTTTGGTCAGAGAGATCTGACCTGTCTATATGGTGTTGTTGTTGTGTAGTGTTGTGTCCAGACATGGTTGGAGAATGGAATTTTGACACATAACCAATACTTTGATTGCAGAGCTGTGAGTTTCAGTTGGCACCAAGGCGGTGTCAACTAAGTTGGTGATTTTACCAGAGTGGATCCGTGCAGTAACGTTGTGTCAGAGCAGCCTATTATTGCCCCAAGCACGGAGAGGTGGGGCCACCAGATCTCAGCACCAGAGCTACCTATTCGAAGTTGAGTGAGCCTCTGGTCTGCTGGAAATTCACCAACTCCATTTAGTTACTAACAATCCCATAAAATTCCTGCAATGTACTGGACACTGTGTAGTCAATATAGACTGGAGTGATGAGGCCACCCCAACAGCACAACCATTAACTATCCTCCCAATTAGATGACTGCTATAAACATTAATAAAACTAAATAGTCTAGTAACATACATATGTACACTCTTGCATTTATTATGTAATAATTTCATGCATTTCTTTCCCAATTTCTAAATCTTTTATAAGTTCTGGTCTAAATAAAACTTGATCCAGAACAAAATAAATGTAAGAAAATTTCTATCAAAATTTTTACACACTTGAGTTAGTTCAGTGTATTATAACAGTTGTTAATATTATTAGACTTCTTAACTATCTGTGTGTGTGTCTATAAACTATCACACCACATTACATATCATTACCCTAGACATTTAACGTAGCCACATTCATTAGAAAAAAAAAGATAAGTGTGAGGTCGTAGTGGTAGCGAGAAGGGCCTTCTGACAATTCACAGTTACATATTATCTCAGGAGCCTTCACAGCTGACCTCATGCATCACACGTAGTACTATCACCATCATACAATACCATCAAAACCACTACAAAAGAGATACTTGGAAAGACCAGTGCCAACCTCCGACCATCTCCTGACGATCGCCAAAACTGACGAAGATGACGATAGTGACAGGGATATTCCACTGCAAGCGCAGGAAATCTTTCAAAAATGTCAGAAGCGGCGACGCTCTTTCAAGCGCGCATGGGAGACATTCCAGAGGAAGGAAACTTTGGGGAGTAGACTTGAGTAGGAATTGGAGAGAGATGGAGGGGGAGATGAGAGGGAAGAAGACAGACACCCCGAAGCTACGGTTATAGGAAATTTATTTCCATAACGTAGACATGGAGTGCTTCCATATCTTAAAGGGGGGACGTTCTGTCACATAGGGTATGATCATTAAATTGCCTATTATCCTCTTCCTATTCTTTCAACCGTATCCTCTATATTTCTTTACATTTTCCTGTATTTTTTTCGCATCCATTTGTTTGCGAGATATATATTTTCTTCCCCATCCTTAACGTTGTTTCTTTTCTCAAAACTGAGATTCTCACTTTCGCTAGTTTCGTTTCTCATTTAGAAACGCATTTCATCGCTTACGAAACGAGAAACTTGATTACGTAGATGTCAGTCTCTGCTGGTCGAACGATAGCTGTGAATATACGGTTCTCGCCAGACAGAACGTCTGCAGTTTCCCCGGTCAGAGCGCTGCCCGACCAGATTTCTGGGCCTGGGGTGTGAGAATTCGCTCCGTCAGACATGGCAGGCAGACGGATTGTCTACCTTTTGCAGCAACTGCGTGAGTTTTCGTCGGGATAGTCCGGCGAAGTGTGAAATTGCGCTCCGCACTGCAGACGGGTTGTCTGAGATTTGCAACTGTCACGCGTACTCTCGGTCACTGATGGCAGTTACGACACGCGTTAAGCTGACGTAAGTGGGATTCTTTGTCCGTTTCATAGATATTAACCCTAGTGTTTTACACGTACAAGGGGAGATTATTTCGTTTGCGAAAGAAGTTGGGGTTTTTGTCTAATTTTAAGATATTGGCCCGAGTTTGAAACTAACTTCACTCATTCTCCATTTTACAGTAGACGTGGTCACTTCGTTCTAGAACACTTAAACTTATAAGTGATGTCTCTCAGTTTCGTTGTGATACGTAGTTCTGTGTGAGGTAAAATATTATATCTAGTATATCTAGTATTTTGTGAAGTGATAAAGTGTTTAATCGCCTATTTCATTTTAAACTAGTTCTGTGTGCAGAGTGATTATTTTTAATAGTTTGTTATTTCTTTAGTCGACGAGTTACAGTGGAAAGCAAGATAAATTATAAATTTCTAGCTAAACCCATTCGGCTATTAAAACAATTGCATTTAACTGCTAATACTCAGGCGAAGTATATTTTTCTAAACAAACTTATAAATGCTAGATGCATCATGAGTGGTGACGGAAATACGCAGATATTCCTAATTCATGATGAGGGATTTTTTTTTATATAACTTATTTCACGGGAAGCTTTAAATATAAGTCAAGCTGTAGGCTTGCCGTTTAAAATGTAAGTTCTAACGAGTACCTATTCTGTATATTATATTATATGTTGTTCTCCTTCATTCAGGGAATACTGAGGTGAACCCAACTTGCCGGCGTTTAGTAAAGAGACATACTTGTGAGAAGCATAGACATTTCCTATCTTTAACCACGTGGGATTTTTTCCAAGTAACACTGGTCTGACAGTGCATGTGCCATCAGAGATAGACAGTAATACCAATCCCACTAACGGTTTCTAAAGGCTAGAAATATATACTGGGCTTCTGAGCCAGTTCATATTGCTCCACAAATTTAAATGTACATGCTGCCTGGCGGCGACAATAATTACAAGAAATAACATTACCATTCTCCGACACTATTGAAAGAGTGGATAGGGAACCAAGACTATCTGTTGAGAGCAGTTGTCCACCGGTCATCTTTTCCAAATTAAGAGAATCCTCGTGTTTCTGAACTATGTGTGCCCGTTTAAACTTGCTTAACAAACCTGATTCAAGTGACATTAACAGTAAATCTAAAATTTAACTGGTGAAATAAACGCTCCCCGAAAACAGCGGAAGAACCCTGTATTTGCAGAGCTGGGATTTGCTTTATCCAAAGACTCCAGATTCACTGTAGAGAAGTGTCTTAAGGTTGCGCCAGACGGTGAACAGCGGTACAGATAGGTAAGCACGTGTGCCAGGGTACCCTGATGAAAGAACCGAGTGAAAGTGGACTGAGTGAGTTTTTTTTTTTTTTGATAACTATTGATTCACCCCACTTTATAATCTCCTTACGGAAGATTGGCTGCTTAATTAAATTGTTCCTTTTGGAGGACAATATTAGACCCTAATCATATGTATCTGTAACTCTTTGGGCCATCATCTGTCATCTTAACGGGGCTGTGGGCTAAACCTAGAGTTAAGATCATAACGGGGCTATCATCCTAGGAGCATTTTCTTGAATTTTATGACTATTTGTATATGTTTTTCCTTGATGTATTTTTTTGGGTGTTGTGAGAAGATTTTGTAGATGATAATTAAAATCTCTCTTGAACTAAATCAGTGCGTTGGTCAGCTCGTTCTAATATATATATATATATATATATATATATATATATATATATATATATATATATAATATATATATATATATATATATATATATATATATATATATATATATATATATATATATATATATATACATTGTTATAGATTTCCCACGTCTGTGTGTTTAACTGTCGTCACGTGTATGTGCGTGCCCGTGAATAGATAGAAATATATGTAATATATATATCTGTGTTTAGACTGTCTGACGCCTTAAAAGCTGTCGTAGAGGATAAGTGAAAGAGAGAAGATTTCCTTGATTTTTCAGAGACAGCCTCTATATCACAGTCTATCATCCCACTTGTGGAAATTCTATTTTCTTTTTTTACTAACTCTCACTGTGTCTATCACCTATTCAAACCTATTCAGAAGGGACCAACCCAAGTCTTAATTCTCCTATCAAAAATCTACGACAAGTGACATGTACCATCATTTGCTCTACCTTAAGAACATCCGTATGAATATAAAACCCAGCGCAGAGAAGTACAGTGACTTATGAAACATCATTTGCTCTACATTAAGAACATCCGTATGACTGCAAAACACAGCGCAGAGAAGTACAGTGACATATGTACCATCATTTGCTCTTCCTTAAGAAAATCCGTATTGACTACAACACCCAGCGCAGAGAAGTACAGTAACATATGTACCATCATTTGCTCTACCTTAAGAACATCCTAATGACTACAAAACCCAGCGCAGAGAAGTATAGTGACATATGACTGTATCAAGACAAATAGATATGACTGTAATATTACTGTTTCAAGAAAAATAGATGTTTTTAATGTAACTATATCAAGACAAATAGATGTGACTATAATATGACTGTATCAAGACAAATAGATGTGACTATAATGTGACTGTATCAATACAAATAGATGTGACTATAATGTGACTGTATCATTACAAATAGATGTAACTATAATGTGACTGTATCAAGACAAATAGATGCGACTATAATGTGACTGTATCAAGACAAATAGATGTGACTATAATGTGACTGTATCAAGAAAAATAGATGCGACTATAATGTGACTGTATCAAGACAAATAGATGTGACTATAATATGACTGTATCAAGACAAATAGATGCGACTATAATGTAACTGTATCAATACAAATAGGTGTGACTTTCATGTGACTGTATCAAGACAAATAGATGCAACTATAATGTGACTGTAAGAAAACAAATAGACGTGACTATAATGTGACAATGGATGTTACTATATAATAAAAGTTAAGTTTAATTATTATAAAGGCCAAGCGAAACTGAAAAGACGCTTTCATCTACTAGTTTGTATTAGTGCCATTTCTTGACAAGAATACATATACATCTCTCTTCCCAGAGAGTTTTAATTCTCACGTGACACAAAAATGCGTCATCGACTTTACCGCAAGCCCAGAATTAAAAACTCGTTTATTCCCAAACCTGACATCGCAGACGTCTTTAAACCGAACATAAAACAGAAAACAAAACTCGGAAATTAGAGCCCGTCAGAAGCTGTGAAGTGCATTATGGGGACTCTAAATAAAGACAGGGTTTTTTTTGTGTTTTGTTTTTTTCCCCCGCGCTGCTCTCTTGTAACTACAAAAGAGGTCTCTCCATCACTATACTCAATGGACTTGCAAAGGCACTCACACACACACGTGCCTGAATTAAATCAAACTCTCGGCAGGTAGGCCGAGAAATTATCAACGCACGGTTCTCTTGAGTGAAAAAAAAAAAAAAAAAAAAGCTCAGGATAAAAGTTGGTCGCGAGGCTGATTGAATTCTTTTTCATTTTAAACCATACACGCGAGTCGGAGGGTAAATTGCCTTTATTAGAACTGCTCACGTTCGAATGCGTGTCGCGTACCTAGAAAGCACTCTGCCGATGTTGAATGCCTGCTCGCGTTGACAAACCAGCACCTTGTGACACCGCGATTCTTAGTTTGCACGGCATGCAGGTGTGTGACCTCTATACCTGTAGTGTTCTTTTTCCCGTCTGGTATGTTTTGTTAAATCTTGGTTTGTATTTTTGTAATTTGTTTGTCCTGTCTGTTTTCTGTTTTGGGTGTACCATTGAAAGTCATGCCTAGTAACATCTCTGGTTCGGTAACCACATTTTGCAATTTGCTCTACCTTAAGAACATCCGTATGACTACAAAACCCAGCGCAGAGAAGTACAGTGACATATACCATCATTTGCTCTACCTTAAAAACATCCGTATGACTACAAAACCCAGCGCAGAGAAGTACAGTGACATATGTACCATCATTTGCTCTACCTTAAGAACATCCGTATGACTACAAAACCCTGTGTAGGTCCTGGGGGTATCTAAGGGGACAAAGAAATAATACGACTATATCTTCCACAGACAATTCGTAAGAGGCGACTAATATGAGGTTGTGAATCGGGCTGGCAACCTCATCTTGTAAAACATATTGCTACAGAAACAACCACTGCTGAAGCACATAAATGCTTTGGTGCAGGCCTCCTTTAAGGGGACTAGAAGCAGTGGTGGTCCCATAAGCAGCGTAAGGAGAAATGTTGAATACACCGTATCACAACTCTTTTGAATTGTCAACACATTTTGTTGAGCGTGCTTGGCCATGTAGGTCTCTGTTTCTTTGGCTCCTGGGGTCTGTTATTACTGACAGCGCACCTTGGAAATATATTACTTGCCTTTAAATTCTATCATCTCGCAGTTTTCAGTGCCTCTGCCTCTACTCTGAAGCTGCTTTGAAATTGTTCTGTTAATATTGACAATTTTTGCTATGCATTGCTGATTGGTATTAGATAGGTACCTCCCCTCAATTGTCAGTTACATGAACAGCTGATCCATCTGTACATGCTGTGTGTTCCGATAAGCGATGGTTATGGCTTTGGTGTGTCCTTATATCACTGTGCTTGCTCCCTATTACTAGAATGGCCACTTTCATCACGGAAACGCTCTGTTTTCTCCAGACTGGGAATTTGTCAGAGCGGATGGGCATCACAGTTGTTATAGTATTTATGGAATCAGCTCTAATCTATTGTGTTCTTATGGATTAGTCACTTCTTCTTGATGGCGTTTTTTTAATGTGGTGGGACATCAATGTGATTGGCACTTGCGTACTGTTCAGTAAAACCATTTGCAGTCTCTTTCAGTCTTTATTTTCTTTTTTGGTCTGGAAGCATGTTATTGTTTTGTTTTATTATTATTTGTATGTATTAAGTTTCTTCTTTCTATAAGACCCTGACAAGTTACCGTATTAGATAACATTTCTAACTAGAATCATATATTTTTTCCTTCCAGTAATTTCTTCCTGGACCCCATGTGGTCCCCTGGAATCTCTTAGGAGACACAGACATAAAAGAACTACAGTTGCCTAGTGTATGTCGTCATAGAACGCAACTAAAATGAGGTTGCGCATCGGTCTGACAACCTCTTCACGTAAATTAAACTGCTACAGAATTTACCGTTGAAAGAGCACATTGAATACTTTGGTACTGGCTTCCAGCAAGGTCAGGGCAGTTGTCAGGTGGCTCCATGTCTGATAGGAAGCAAACATTAATACGATGTTGATTATGATGATCAAAATGTACCTGTGGCTAACTTTTCAGGCACTACCACTGAAAGAGCAGAGAGAGGGGAAGAAGAATATTCAAGTGACGCCCGGACAAGAGACTGTTGGAATGATCTGAAATAATGAGGACACATGGATAAAAGAGAGTGACCAATAAATGAGATTATGGAAGAGTGTGGTCACTTGCTACTGCGTGGAAGGGAGTCAAAAACATTGAATGACTGATTGTAATCATTGATTGACTGAAGGAAGAATGAGAGAGCTAAACGCTATGAGTCAAAGAGTCAATACAAACACGGTCACTGACAGCCACAAGTAGTTAACATAAATAATCAAATAAGGAGTTTGTAGGATGAGACACTTGCTTGATGGAGGTGGTGGTACTTCTTCTACTGATGTGTTCAGTTGTTGAGCTCTGATAATGCATTTAGTTGTTGAGCTCTAATATGTGTTCAGGTGTTGAGCTCTGACATGTGTTCAGTTTGTTGAGCTCTGAAAATGTATTTTGTTGTTGAGCTATATCATGTGTTCGGTTGTTGAGCCCTGACATGTTTTCAGTTGTTGAGCTCTGATATGTGTTCAGTTGTTGAGCTCTAACATGTTTTCAGTTGTTGAGCTCTCATGGTGCGTTCAGCTGTTGAGCTGTAACATGTGTTCAGTTATTGAGGTCTGACATTTGTTTTTAATTGTTGAGCTCTGACATGTGTTTAGCTGTTGAGCTCTGATGATGCGTTCAGTTGTTGAGCTGTAACATGTGTTCAGTTGTGAAGGTCTGATATTTGTTTTTAATTGTTGAGCTCTGACATGTATTCAATAGCTGAGCTCTCTTTAGAGCAACATAATACAATACACCAATTTGAAAGATAACTAACAGAAATCACATCCATACACATAATAATACTTTTTTTTCTAATAGTAATTATTGAGTAAGTAGTATACATTTTTAATACAGATTAGGCGTATATTGTTTGTGGTCGTTGTACCCATTTTTATAAGGAGTGCCCCACTTAATTTGTGCCAAGGGGCCCTGGCTTGTTCTTACGCCACTGCTCTTGATACAAGTTTGACACCCTCCTACTATTTGTTATAAACAGCTCCTAACACACTTTTGACGCCTTACTGCTCATCTTTCAATGTATTCTTCCGCTCCTTCCTTCTTTTTCCTCCTTAATGAGGGAAGAGCCACACTTGCCCTCCTGCCTGGAAGCCTGCACAACAGCACATCCTGTACTCGTGTAGTTTCAATAATGAGGCTGCCAACCCCATGCACAACCATCTTATTAGTCTATCTTTACGACATGCCGAGGTAGCACAGTGGTTAGTGCACTGGCTTCCTAGCTCGGTGGTCCATGGTTCGATCCCCAGTTGAGTAGGGATTTTTTTAGACCGCAAACGGCTCCGGGGTCGACCCAGCCTCATGAATTGGGTACCAGAGCAACTTCTGGGAAGGTTAAGGCTGCCGGCGTGATGCTGACCACATCACCCCTAGTGTGCCGATGGTCAAGAAAATATGGGCCTAACACCATATTCCCAAAGCTGTAATGGGATCCTTTACCTCCCTTGTTTACGACATGCAATCATCTCAATCTGCTCAATCATTATTACCCAACTCTCACTATTATCCATTTCTACACTTAGACATTCGGATTAATTATTTCCCATGTTCAGCCCAGATATCACTACATGGCACTGGAACAATAACAACAACAACAACAACAACCCATGTTCAGCAGCATAAAAAAACTCATATTATGTTAAAGAGCATCGACTGGCAGAGTGATTAGACTGCTTGCTTCTCGAGGCAAGCTCAATGGGTTCCAAACCCGGTAGCGAAACGCTGATAATGGATACCTGACTCTGTTCTTGAGTTAGGGAAAGCAATAAACGTTAGGAAAGGAACTGGCCACACCGACCTTATACAGTTGACCCAGTATCGATGAAATCTCTAACACTTAACTCTTCTACGGCATTGTCTGATATGAGACGTCTTTTACATTTATCAAGTTAAAAATCTGGCACGCGGTTTCTTTCTTCACAACGACACAAAACATGCCGTAATTACTTCCGCCATAAAAAAAAAAAAAAACACACACCGTGGGTGGAATCAAATTTAAATAAGTGTAAAAAAATGATTTGCATATCAAAGCAGCTTTATTGCTTCCTTTCCGGATTTATGACAACATTTGGAAAACAATTGCAAAATGTGGTTACCGAACCAGAGATGTTACTAGGCATGACTTTCAATGGTACACCCAAAACAGAAAACAGACAGGACAAACAAATTACAAAAATACAAACCAAGATTTAACAAAACATACCAGACGGGAAAAAGAACACTACAGGTATAGAGGTCACACACCTGCATGCCGTGCAAACTAAGAATCGCGGTGTCACAAGGTGCTGGTTTGTCAACGCGAGCAGGCATTCAACATCGGCAGAGTGCTTTCTAGGTACGCGACACGCATTCGAACGTGAGCAGTTCTAATAAAGGCAATTTACCCTCCGACTCGCGTGTATGGTTTAAAATGAAAAAGAATTCAATCAGCCTCGCGACCAACTTTTATCCTGAGCTTTTTTTTTTTTTTTTTTTTTCACTCAAGAGAACCGTGCGTTGATAATTTCTCGGCCTACCTGCCGAGAGTTTGATTTAATTCAGGCACGTGTGTGTGTGAGTGCCTTTGCAAGTCCATTGAGTATAGTGATGGAGAGACCTCTTTTGTAGTTACAAGAGAGCAGCGCGGGGGAAAAAAACAAAACACAAAAAAAAACCTGTCTTTATTTAGAGTCCCCATAATGCACTTCACAGCTTCTGACGGGCTCTAATTTCCGAGTTTTGTTTTCTGTTTTATGTTCGGTTTAAAGACGTCTGCGATGTCAGGTTTGGGAATAAACGAGTTTTTAATTCTGGGCTTGCGGTAAAGTCGATGACGCATTTTTGTGTCACGTGAGAATTAAAACTCTCTGGGAAGAGAGATGTATATGTATTCTTGTCAAGAAATGGCACTAATACAAACTAGTAGATGAAAGCGTCTTTTCAGTTTCGCTTGGCCTTTATAATAATTAAACTTAACTTTTATTATATAGTAACATCCATTGTCACATTATAGTCACGTCTATTTGTTTTCTTACAGTCACATTATAGTTGCATCTATTTGTCTTGATACAGTCACATGAAAGTCACACCTATTTGTATTGATACAGTTACATTATAGTCGCATCTATTTGTCTTGATACAGTCATATTATAGTCACATCTATTTGTCTTGATACAGTCACATTATAGTCGCATCTATTTTTCTTGATACAGTCACATTATAGTCACATCTATTTGTCTTGATACAGTCACATTATAGTCGCATCTATTTGTCTTGATACAGTCACATTATAGTTACATCTATTTGTAATGATACAGTCACATTATAGTCACATCTATTTGTATTGATACAGTCACATTATAGTCACATCTATTTGTCTTGATACAGTCATATTATAGTCACATCTATTTGTCTTGATATAGTTACATTAAAAACATCTATTTTTCTTGAAACAGTAATATTACAGTCATATCTATTTGTCTTGATACAGTCACATTATAATCGCATCTATATGTCATAATATAGTCACATTAGAGTCACATCTGTTTGTCATGATACAGTCACTTTATAGTCACATCTAATTGTCTTGATACCTTATAGTCGCATATATTTGTCATGATACAGTCATATTCATCTCCTATCGCCACATTACAGTCACATAAATAGCTCATGATTTAGCCACATATATTTCCCTTTGTCACGTTAAAGTCACATCCGGCTCTCATGATATAGCCATATCTCTCTCTCATAGATATATCTCCCACAGTCACATTAAAGTCACATCTATCTAGTATAGTATAGTCACATCCATCTAACATAGTCATATAATAGTCACATCTATCTTTTATTACATAGTCAAATCAATCTCCCTTTGTCACATTAAAGTCACAACCTACCTGTCATGATTCAGTCACACATATCTCCAATAGTTACATTACAGTCCCATGTATCTATCATGGTATAGTAACATGTATCTCCCAAGGTCACATCATAGTCACATCAATCTCTCATGAAAAAGCCACATGCATCTCCCGTAGTCCCATTATAGGCACATATATATTTCATTAAATAGTTAAACACATATCTCCCATAGTTACATTACAGTCACAACTATCTCACAAAATAACAATGCAGTCACAACTATCTCACATAGCCACAATACAGTCACGTCTATCGCTCGTAGCCCCATTACGGCCAACCTATCTCCCACATTCACATTACAGTCACATTTTTCTCATAAAGTCATACTACAGTAACATCTGTCTCCAATAGTCACATTACAGTCATACCTATCTCCTAAACTCACATTACCGTCACTTCTGTCTCTCGTAGTCTTATTAGTCACACCTATCTCCCCTAGTCACATAACAGTCACATCTGTCTCACATATCCACATTATAGCCACATCTATACAAGTATCTCATGATCTAGGTCAACACCTATCTTCCATTGTCAAAATTCAAGCACTTCTGAATCCCATAACCACATTACAGTAACATCTATCCCCCATAGCCACATTACAGTCACGGCTGTCTCTCATTGTCACGTTAAAGTCACACCTATCTCTCATTGTCACATTAGTCACACCTATCTCCCATTGTCACATTACAGTCATACATATCTCCCATTATCACATTACAGTCACAACTATTTCCTATAGTCACATTAAACTCACACCTATCTCCCATAGTCACATTAAAGTCACACTTATCTCCCATAGCCACATTACAGTCACACCTATCTCCCATAGCCACATTAAAGTCACACCTATCTCCCATAGTCACATTAAAGTCACACCTATCTCCCATAGCCACATTACAGTCACACCTATCTCCCAGAGTCACATTACAGTCACACCTACCTCGGATTGTCACATTACAATCACACCTATGCCTCATGATAAATAGTGTCTCAGAAGACTCTGATGTGGTACATTTGTTTCTATTGAGCTGGCAGTCGGAACGGACAAGTACTTCCTTCTGCATTCCCTCCCCACACGGCCATACATCTGTTCTCCCCCCACACTAATTCTGTCGTACAGATAATTTTGTAGTTTGCAGTGGCCAGCTATTACATTTACTCTCAGTGGAGGAAATTAATAGAAGAGAAATGACAGAATAAGTCCAAATTAACACAAATAAATTGTCTACCTATTCTCCTCCCCCACTTACCCCCATGTTCTTCTTCTTTTCTTCTCCTCCCCCTTTTTTTCTTATTTGCCTTCTTCTTCTTTTCTTCTCATTCTTCTTCTTCTTTTCTTCTGTTCTTCCATCATCTTTTTCTTCTTTGTCTTTTTTTTTTCTACTCCTCCTTCTTTGTCTTCTTCGTTTCTCTTCTTTTCTTCTTCTTCTATTCTACTTATATTCTTCTTCTTTCCTTTTTCTTTATTCATCTCCTCCTTCTTTTTTCTTCTCTGTCGTCTCCTTCTTCTTTTTTCTTCTCTGTCGTCTCCTTCTTCTTTTTTCTTCTCTGTCGTCTCCTTCTTCTTTTTTCTTCTCTGTCGTCTCCTTCTTCTTTTTTTCTTCTCCTCCTTCTTCCTCTTTTTATTTTTTCTTCTTTGTCTTCTCCTTCTTCTTTTTTTCTTCTCCTACTTCTTCCTCTTTTTCTTTTTTCTTCTTCTTTTTCTTCTCTTGATCTTCCTCCTCCCTGTTTTTCTTTTTCTTCTTCTTCTCCTCTTCCTCCTACATCTTCTTCTTCTCCTCTTTTAACATCCAACTACTTCTTCTCTTTCTGCTTATTCTCCTCCACCTCACTCTAATTTTCTCCCCCACTTCTGCTGCTGATTCTTTCTTTTCTTCTTACACTTTGAGACGCCAAATTAAATATGTTTAAAGACAACTGTGGTAAGTCTGAGGTTGCTAGTATCTCCATAGAGTTTGTCCAGGAATGGTACTGATGACCGCCATATATGCTTTCTCTGTGCCTTGTTGGGCACTTCTGTCGCAGTTGTTCAAGTGTCATTTTATCGGTACTACTGTTACACTGGCAGTGTCGACAGAGAATCACTTTGGAAATTGATGAGGCATTATGGAGTTCCCATGAAGATCATTAACTTAATAAGGAAGACCTATGAAGACATGACATGCAGAGTTCTTCATGAAGGACAACTTACAGAACCGTTTAGGATTAGAACGGGAGTGAGACAGGGATGCCTCTTGTCTCCATTTCTTTTCTTACTAGCAATAGATTTGGTTATGAAAACATCGACATCACACAACAGAAATGGAATCCAGTGGAATCTGGCTAAACAGCTTGGTGATCTGGATTTTGCAGATGACTTGGCTTTTCTGTCCCATAACCATAATCAGATGCAAGAGAAAATGAAAATTCTCGATTAGAGGTCACAACAAGTGGGCCTGACAATACACAGGGAAAAGACAAAGATTATGATAATAAATGCAAGAAATGATAACAAGGTTGAACTTGAAGAAACACCACTACAAGATGTAGAATCGTATCCATATCTTGGCAGCAATATAGACTGCCTTGTAATGCTATCAACAGGTCTCAATGAGTGTCCTATCCAATGCCATCGTCTTCTTCTCATCTCTTGTTCCACTGGCACTTGTCTGGTTCTTGTCATCAGTTCCACGTTGGTAACCTTGTTATTATTAATAAACGGGTGAAATACTGCATTTTAAACATCTGGATGACATTCTATCGGCCAACCTGTGCATCAAAGTCAGGAGAATTTAACCCACTCATATTGGGGTGAGTTGTAAATATATACATTTTCTTATTTTATATTTGCATTTTTAATGTATGAATTGGTTTCTGATGTACAGTTGCGTATGTGGCTGGCAACCTCATCAAATAAAATAACTCGACACATAAAACACCACTGCTGGTGACAACTTCTTGCGAATTGCCTCACAAACAATCAATAGCACAGGTATTCCCAAGCTCCGTGGGGAGCAGAAAGATGATAATGATGACATTATTATATATATATATATATATATATATATATATATATATATATATATATATATATATATACAGCCACGTAAATATAAATCCAAAGTTGAAGTTTATACCTTGGTTGAGTGAATTTGATGGTTACACCCGAACGACTAAATTTAAAAATATGTTTATACATAGATCTAACTATACACTTAATACTGTGCTCAATTACCTTCAGATGGGTCTCATTAAATACGAGTCAAAAAATATATTTCTCACAGAAGTGAGCGGAGAATGTAAAGTTCACAATAAACTTAGACGACGCAGTTGTTGTACATGCCATTCTCAAAATCCCTGCGATACTCCCTAAAATAGAGACATAAACCCTCCTATTTACATATCTGTCAAGAGTAATCTTGAGCGAAGGGTTATCTCTGGAAAACATCCTGTTACTCGAATTGTTACTATTTGTGGATCACTACTGCAAAGGAAGGAAGACAACCCGCGACACGATTCAAAACGTTACTGGCGTCTGATCGAGTCGAGGACTTAAAGTATTAATAAAATAATCTTCATATGAAACAACAAAACTGCAAATGGCGACCTCTCACGCAACATTAGGAATAACTTAGAGAAGAATGATTATTTAAAACGAAAAAATAATTGAGACAGGAATCAATATATATAAAATTCCAGTTTTTTCTGTCACTAACGCTAAGGGATGCCACTTTGGTTGAAAGTTAGACATTAATTGTATTATTTCCCTTATATGTACTTTCCCGAAAATAGTAACACTCGACAAAGAAAAGTGCGCAAATGACGGTGTGCACAAAAATATTTATAGAACTGTGGTCATGCACAGTGGTTTATTTTAATACTTTTGAATAAGTAAAATTGCCGTTAGGTATTAGTGCTTTTGAATTTAATTCCCGCCTTATGACGGCCTTTTACACTAGTTGTTAAGAACATCTGGAGTTACTGTACCACTAAAAAATTCTCACGAACAACTGAAGCAATCTGAGGATAGTTTGACTTCTGGGCAATTAATGACAATAACTGCAACTATTTCAGTATAACCAGTCTTCCAGAGAATTAATGCTAATATCTAGACTCTTAGATCAAAACATTATTAGATGTGTCTGGTCAGCCATTTCTGGTCCACCTATATAAAGAACTTTAGAAACTGGGTGAGCTACTTTGTTTTATGTCAGCCATTTCCGTGTTCCAAACTGAGTTATTCCTTTGAAATATTTTTTGCACTTGGTATCTATTTCTGGCTTTCGTTCATAATTTTTTTTTTGTTAGGCGTGCAAAAAATATTTTTTGATTACTTCTCTGACCTGTGCGAGTGTTGCCAAACTTAGCCAGCTTCGTATCGTCATCATCATCCCCACCATCATCATCCCCACCATCATCATCATCACCACTTACCTTTTTTTATCCTTACTGAGCATAAAACCACCATTGCAGCAGGCTCCATGACAGAAAGCCTGACATCAAAGTACTCATGTGTCCTGGAAGCGTTGGTTTATCAAGCGATTTGTTTAACATGATGAGGTTGC
>JAMPIV010007946.1:320000-378613 GCA_024509875.1 Oreohelix idahoensis
GTGATAGTCATTTAGACATGTTGTATGTACTTTACCCCAGTGTGTATTCTCTTTTGCCAAGGAATGGCAAAGTTATATTTCGCATAGAAAGGTAAAACCACAATTTATTATGAACTTGGGCTTCGCCATCGTTGTCGATAAGCAGATGCACAGTGGTACTTTTGAAAAGAATATTTATTCAAAGGAAGATGACATTCCTATGTATCAGCACTAGATTATATGATATTATTCAATTACCTCTATGATAGAAGCTATGAAGAAATGAGGACATTTAACGAATGACCAATTTTGGTCTGTATCCAATAGTGAGTGAAGCTCACGAGAGAAGCACGCCATGTTGAAATCCATATACTTTGTATTTATCGAGTGAGAAAAAGGGATGCCTGTACTATCGCTCGATGAACCAAGAGATCACTGCTACATGTGAGAACCCATGTCTGGGATTCCTATATCTTTATGGAAAAAAATATATATTGAACTTTACGTGAAGGGATATTCGCTAGACGAGGTTAGGTCTAGGAGCCTTCCTATATATTGGTTATGGACTGACGTGCCCAGTCAGTAAAGCCAGATGATTTACATGATGGAACTCTGAATGCTTATTTACGAATGCTCCATTATGATATTTGCCAAGCATGAATGCTAACTTAAGATGATATTCCTGTGATCAACATTATGCTGTCTATGTCGACATTTGTTCCTGTAACCATACACGTACTGTCCAAGTGTGCGTCCCATTAAATGTTATAAAAAGACCACCGTAGTTCCAGTACTTCTTGAATTCGAACAGTGTGAGTATGAGTGATGTACTACTACCAACCTGTCAACTCTATCGAATCATTCTACCATTCGCGTTCTGACATTCATATACACACTCATTGTCTACACTCACATTCTTGTCGGAGCCTCATCACGTTCCAGGACAAGATGACCTGTATGACCAAAACTGTGCTGGGTTTAATGAGTTGACAATCGTTACACTTTACTACACCAGTCCCAACATCTACATTTATCAACTGGTGGACATTCACGGCATTTAACAAATAAAACGTGATTTAACAACTACTGGACAGTATGAGTTTAACAACTGGTGTGCCAGCTTCCTGGGTCAACCTGCACAGTGACCATATTGAGAAGTAAACTACTGAGACCAGACGTTCCTTGGGGTCTGTTACGACACACAAATACATCAACAGTACAACTCTACAGTGATGTCAGCGTGACCTGTCCTGTCGAGAGTATGCAGTAACTAGGTCAGCGTTTGTTGACATTTGGTTCGTTGGACATTTGCCATACAACTGACAGTGTTACACAGCAAGCTTGGTTGAAACATAGAACATTACACATCAGGACTGGAGAATATTTGACAGTGTTTGCGAAAGGAAATGTTATTGAACTGAGAAGTCCTACATCGATTGTTATCATTCACATCAACGATGGAGCTTCTATTTCTGTGTTGAATTTAAAATAATTAGACCAGAAGTATTTGTTTAATAAAGTACCACAGTACTGTACTATTAGGCAGTGTAACTGAGCCTTCTTTATAATACATTCTTTCTGCAACACTCTATTTACATCATATTGCCATACTATTTATGCATTTATGTATTTATGTTTAAATATTTATATGTGATATTTGTTTGTATCCAGCGGGTTGTTGTTTTGGTTGGGCGGTGTCACACAACAGAGTATCCCACGTCATAGAGGGTCTGATGTGTGCGTTTCTATAGGTGCAATTTTCTTGATTGAAAATTTGCTGCGACAGCTGTTGCTATTAGTGTTAGCTGTGAAGACTGTACTCATTGTTGTTTTTGTAATATTCCTCTGTTCTTTAGTTTGTTTTGATTTGTTTGTAATTTGTTGGTCTATCCTATTCTATCTTTCATTTCTATTCTCAATTTATATTTATATACTGTGGCGTTATTTGTATTTGTTATCCTCTTGCGGTTTATCTTTTATTGTTTTTCCCATTTGATTTATTTCATTTCCGCAAATGTTTTCATGTTCTTCTGTATAACTGTTTTGTTTTGTGCCTGATCGACATACACTATTTTAAATATAGTTGATCATATAAATTGATGTACAAGAATCAACTGATAGTTAATTGCTATTGCTAAAGGTACACAGTTGATGATATAAAACACTATTTCTGGTGCACTGCACTTATATTATAGAGTGAACCAGCAACTTATAGCTGTTATTATATAAGGATTTATACAAGACCTTTGTAAGGCTTGTTTCCCACAGTGATTGGGATAGTTAAGTACTATTTTCCACAGGTTACAAAGTTATCATACAAGGTCTTTGATTAAGACTAAGAAAGTGAATTTATTTACTTTTGCAAATTACTGATCTTATTAGACAAGATGTCTACATTAGATTATTTTATCACACAAGGCAAGGCTCTTGATAAGACTGGTCAGCAATTAGAAGAATGGGCAGTTGCTCAATATGACAAAGCATTAGCTGCAGAGGAGAGAAAACTTGCTGCTGCTGCTGAAGAAAGAAAAGCATTGATTGAAGAAAAGAAATTAGCAGCTGAGGAGAAAAGATTAGAAGCTGAGGAAAAAAAATTACAAAGAGAGGATGAACAAAAGAAATTGCAGATACAGACTGATGAAAAAAGATTCCAGATGGAAATGGAAAAAGAGAAAAGAAAAGATGAAGCTGCTGCTGAAGAGAAAAAATTACAAGCTGCTGCAGAAGAGAAAAAAATTACAAGCTGCTGCAGAAGAGAAAAAATTACAAGCTGCTGCAGAAGAGAAAAGATTACAAAGAGAAGCTGAAGCTCAAGAGAAAAAAGCAATAAGAGAACATGAACACCAAAAAGAACTTTTAGCATTTGAGTTAGAAAAGTTAAAGTTAACAAACATAAGTGATGGTAATCAAGCATCTGGTGGTAATGGTAAACCCTTTACTTACAAGGTCAAGGTACCAGCGTTCAACCCTTCCAGTGATGACATAACATTCTGGCTAAATAGATTTGAACGCTCGTGTCGAGCCCATAATGTGGACAAATCACAATATGCTAACCAGTTATCAGAAAATCTGAAAGGTGATTCTCTGACTAGTTTAAGTTTGGTTGAAGAGGCTGACAAAGATAACTATGATGTTATTAGGGCAGCCTTATTAAAGAAGTATCAGTTGTCTGAAGAGGGTTATCGGAAGTTGTTTAAGACAATGGTGCCTGAGGCAGGTGTAGAATTCTCAGAATTCATTGCAAGGACACGTCTTACATTTGATCGTTGGATTGAGCTATCCAAAACAGAAAAGACTTATGAAGCCCTTATGGACTTGATACTCAGAGACAAGATTATGTCAAGTATAAATAAACCTTTCCTCGAATTCTTACATGAGCGTAAACCTAAGTCTCTAAAAGAAATGGAACAGTATTGTACCCAATACGTCACTGCACATCCGGACGTAGCTATTAGCAACAGTAAGGTTAAAGAAGGTATGCCAGTTGCTTCTGCAACACCATACAACCCTAATCACTCTCACAAATTCCAAGGACCTCAAAATAGGTTTAATAAAAAAGGTAACTATTACAGTTATCAGAACCAAGGTAACCAATCATTTCAGGGTTCTTCTTCGAATACCTGGAGAAGAGCTGACAGCCCTCGATTCAGGGGTGGTCATAATTACAGGAACTTTCGCAAAGGAAGTCATTCTAGAAACTATCCAAGTTTTCCTTCATGGAGACAACAGGATCATAATTACCGAGATACTCATTATAATGAATATGATGATAGTAACCAAAGGAGCTATGATTCAAACCCGAGTAGGGGTTATAATAGTGGAAACAATGATAAGTACAGAGGCAATAATAACAGAGGTAGAGCACAATTCAAAAAACATAAAGCTCATTACCAGGCGAACTCTGCACAGCAAGAGTCCCACGAAGCCTATAAACAAAATAAAGATAATGATGACTCTAATAATATGGCATGTGCCGCTTTTGATTTTGGGAGAGCATCTCAGTGCCCCCAATGCAAAACATTATTTGAGCCAACCACAGTGTCTACTTTAAGCTGTGGGCATCCTCTTCCCGCTCTTCCTGCGTCAATCGCGCATGATGGGAGAGGTTCTCTTGTCTTACACAAAGGTTTAGTAAATGACAATCCAGTCTCAGTACTTTTTGATTCTGGATGCACAACTATTGGGGTTAGGCAGTCACTCATAGATCCTTCTCATTCTACAGGCAAAGTAGTCAAATGCGTAACATTTGGCGGCACCATAGAGAAATACTCTACCGCTATCATTAGGATTGCTACTCCTTTCTTCACAGGAGATGTACACGCATGTCTTTTGCCGAATCCGATCGCTGATCTTATCATCGGTCGCATTCACGGAGTCAAAGACATGCACTCCGGAGCAAATTTCCGTTTGGGAAAATCAAAATATGCAATCTGCTAATGCGGTAGTCACTAGAGCTCAAGCTCTCAATATGCCTGAAACTTCATCTGTTGAAGATAATGAAGTGCATAACCAAGATGATCCCTTGGTAATTTCTCGTGACTCGTTTATAAAACAACAAGAAGAAGATCCGACTCTTAAGAAATTCTTCACTCTTGTAACGAAAGGTGATCCGAATAAAGATTCAAATTGTAAATCTTGGATTACAATGAAGAATGGCGTACTTGTACGTATGGTGCAAGACTCCACTAAGTCAAGTCATTCTCAGATTCTTGTACCCAAGAATTTGAGAGTTAAGATCTTACAACATGCACACGACTCTCAGTGTGCTGGTCACATGGGTTTTTCCCGTACAAAGTCAAGAGTTCTTGCGGCTTTCTTTTGGCCTTTTGTGAACAAGGACATACGGATCTATTGTCGATCCTGTAAAGTATGTCAAGAAGTCAAATCCAAAGGTCCTCGTCATGCTGCGCCTATTCAGGCTGCAGATATTCCTTTTCGTCCATTCCAGAAAATGGCGATAGACATCATTGGTCCATTCAAGATCAAATCTGCTAGAGGACATCAGTTTATCTTAACGTGTGTAGACATGTGCACACGTTGGCCAGAGGCTATCCCTCTAAAGAGCATTACTACCGCTGACATTGCAGATGCTCTTTGGCTTATATTTTCTCGGCTGGGATTCCCCGGAGAAATATTATCAGATCATGGCACCCAACTGATATCGGATACCATGTCTCAAGTAATGTCTACTCTACAGATAGAGAGATCTTTGAGTAGCATCTATCATCCTATGTCCAATGGGATGGTCGAGCGACTAAATAGAACACTTAAGAACTTATTAGGGAAGATAACTGAGGATCATCCTCAAGATTGGGATAGGGTTTTACCCGCGGCCCTCTTCGCGTACAGAGAGGTCCCCAATGAACATACAGGGTTTTCTCCCTTTGAACTTGTCTTTGGCGCGCGACCGCGCGGCCCAATGTCTTTGCTGCATGATCTTATAACAGCTGACAATATTGACGATGACACAAAATCTTCTTACGAGTATGTCATCGCGCTGAGACAGAAGATTATCGAAGCATGCAAATTGGCAACGTCCTCTTCTGAATTTGCTAAGCAGAAGGCAAGACAATTTGCTAATAAGAAGAGAACTTTACGACAACTTTGTCCTGGTGACAAAGCATTTGTTTTTGCTACCTTGTCGTGAAAATAGACTCCTTATTAGTTGGAAAGGTCCGTACGATATAATATCGAAAATTTCAGATGTTGACTACATCGTCGATATCAACGGGAAGCATAAAACCTTCCACATCAATATGCTTACGGAGTTCCATGAACGTCCTGACTATCTACAGCCTATTTTCCAGGCAACGGACGATTCTCATGTCAAACATGGTCATTACTCATCACTGTCTGTAATACAGGATGAGGAAACAAGTTTTTCGGATGTTAATCTTCCGCTTCCAATGATCCCACTTCATTCTAGTGAATCATGGAAAGACGTTACTGTTTCTCCTGATTTGTCTCTAGGAGAACGGCGACAAGTTTCGTCTATGTTACAAACATTTCAGGATGTCCTCACTGACATCCCTGGACAAACTCATGTCATTGAGCATGACATTGTTCTAACTGAACATACTCCAATTAGGGTTAGACCTTATCCTATCCCTATACATTTCCAAACACAGGTTGAAAAGGAGTTGGATGAAATGATAGATTTACAAATAATCGAACCATCCACTTCTGCATATTCTTCGCCGATGGTTATTGTTCGAAAAAAAGACAATAACATACGTCTTTGCGTTGACTATCGCAAATTGAATCAAGTTACGAAGTTCGATGCTGAACCTATGCCTTTACTAGAAGAGCTACTTACTCGTCTTTCTAAATCGCATTTTTTCACTAAACTTGATTTGTCTAAAGGATATTGGCAAGTTCCATTATCCGAACGCGCCAAACCTCTTACCGCTTTCTCTACTCCCAGAGGCCTTTTCCAATGGAATTTTATGCCTTTCGGCCTTATGAACGCACCAGCTACATTTGTACGCATGATGCGTCGAATCCTATCGTATCGGTCAGATGTCATTGCTTATCTAGACGACATCTGTCTTTTCAGCGATACTTGGGAAGATCACTATTCAGGGTTAGTTGAATTATTATCAACTCTGCGTGAGTATAACCTGACAGCAAAACCATCCAAAGCTTGTATTGGCTTTAGCGAAATTGCTTTCTTAGGCCATCGAGTAGGTCACGGTTTCTTGAAGACAGAAGACCATAATATCACTAAGATACTTAACATCTCTATCCCTAGGACTAAAAAGCAAGTGCGAAGTCTTTTAGGTCTCATACAATTTTATGGACGTTTCATTCCGAATCTGTCCTCTATCATGGCACCTCTCTCTACACTATTAAAGAAAGGGTCGCCTAACATGGTTCACTGGTCTCATGAATGCCAATCTTCACTAGAGAAGATCAAAACTATGTTTTCATCACCACCTATTTTAGTGTTACCTACAACAGATAAGACATTTGTTCTTCGTAGTGACGCTTCATCCACTGGGATTGGAGCGGCACTAATGCAAGAGTACTCTGGAACTCTGCATCCTGTAATGTATATATCCAGAAAACTTAATGCTGCAGAAAGGAATTACTCGGTTTTAGACCGTGAATTATTGGCAATGGTTTGGTCAATTCTCAAACTCCAAAGATTCCTTCTGGGCGCGCATTTCGTAGTGGAAACTGACCAAAAAGCTCTTACGGCTATCCAAAGTAAGAACTTGAAGAGCTCGAGATCAACTCGATACGCAATCGCTCTTCAACCTTTTCATTTCTCTGTACGAGCTATCCGTGGTTCAGAAAATGTGATGGCGGACATTCTGTCCAGATGCCCACATGATGCCACTTAACTGTTAAATATTGGATCTTTTTAATATGTATAACTTTACAACAGTTATTTTTTTTGTTTCTTTACTAAGATACACATTTGTAATTTAATAATAGAATGATGGTATCGCTACTTAGCGGTTTATTGATGTTTATTCACCGCTGTTCTTTGATGATTGTTTCTTCATAAATCATAAATTTAAGATTATAGTATGAATTTTTGGTATGCATTGTATAATTACCAGAATTGTATTATACGTAGATCACACCTTCCTGGAAACATTTATTCGTAGAGAAACAATTTCTCTCAGATTTTGAGATATATTCTCACCGGTCATATTAGGAATTGTAGTTATTCCTGATATTTTCATCTGCGCAGTATTCTTGCGTTGTGAGCCTATTGTACGTTGCTCCTAGATGTATTTTTAAAAAAAAAAATTTTTTTTTTTTTTTTTCCCGGGAGGTGTGGTAAGACTGTAAAGTGCAATCTTTACTATCTTGCAATATAATACATTTATATACTTATTATGTTCGCAAATATTTTGTAAACAAAGTATTTCCTTTTTTAAGTGCTTAAGGAGAAGTCATTTTTGAGTTACTTCCCTTGAAAGGAGTTCCGTCATCTTCGATCGGACTCCGCGGACGAGTCTAGGCCTACTGCGATTTATTCTTTGGCTGGGTAGGAATAGATTGTTCTTGCTTCAGTATATCTATGGCCTGAATTTATACGTAGTGTTTGTATGAGTAGGACGAGTCTGTCTTATATATGGATATCTTTACATTTCTAAGTCGAACTATGTTGGTTGTCGCTAGAAAAGGTCAAAGGCTATGCAGCGGAAGTATCGCTAGCAGGGGGTGTGATTCATGGCTGTCATCCTGTCGAGATGTCGAATTTTGTTGTAGCCGGCTTATCGCCGAGAAAGTGATCTATAAGTAAATGGGGAAAAGTGATAGTCATTTAGACATGTTGTATGTACTTTACCCCAGTGTGTATTCTCTTTTGCCAAGGAATGGCAAAGGTATATTTCGCATAGAAAGGTAAAACCACAATTTATTATGAACTTGGGCTTCGCCATCGTTGTCGATAAGCAGATGCACAGTGGTACTTTTGAAAAGAATATTTATTCAAAGGAAGATGACATTCCTATGTATCAGCACTAGATTATATGATATTATTCAATTACCTCTATGATAGAAGCTATGAAGAAATGAGGACATTTAACGAATGACCAATTTTGGTCTGTATCCAATAGTGAGTGAAGCTCACGAGAGAAGCACCGCCATGTTGAAATCCATATACTTTGTATTTATCGAGTGAGAAAAAGGGATGCCTGTACTATCGCTCGATGAACCAAGAGATCACTGCTACATGTGAAAACCCATGTCTGGGATTCCTATATCTTTATGAAAAATATATATATTGAACTTTACGTGAAGGGATATTCGCTAGACGAGGTTAAGTCTAGGAGCCTTCCTATATATTGGTTATGGACTGACGTGCCCAGTCAGTAAAGCCAGATGATTTACATGATGGAACTCTGAATGCTTATTTACGAATGCTCCATTATGATATTTGCCAAGCATGAATGCTAACTTAAGATGATATTCCTGTGATCAACATTATGCTGTCTATGTCGACATTTGTTCCTGTAACCATACACGTACTGTCCAAGTGTGCGTCCCATTAAATGTTATAAAAAGACCACCGTAGTTCCAGTACTTCTTGAATTCGAACAGTGTGAGTATGAGTGATGTACTACTACCAACCTGTCAACTCTATCGAATCATTCTACCATTCGCGTTCTGACATTCATATACACACTCATTGTCTACACTCACATTCTTGTCGGAGCCTCATCACGTTCCAGGACAAGATGACCTGTATGACCAAAACTGTGCTGGGTTTAATGAGTTGACAATCGTTACACTTTACTACACCAGTCCCAACATCTACATTTATCAACTGGTGGACATTCACGGCATTTAACAAATAAACGTGATTTAACAACTACTGGACAGTATGAGTTTAACACTGTTACTTTTGCATGGTCCCTCCAATTGGGAAAGGCATATCAAAGAAGAAAAAATGGACTGGAATATCCAAACATCCCCTCTGCAATACTTCCGGTACCACATGGCGATGACCTACCAGTTCCCAAAGTGCCAGAATCCTTTTCAGCTGCTTCCACTGATGAAGAGGACATTGGTGGTCCTGAACCATCAACCTCAAGTGACACAGATTTTGAGCAAACTACATCCACTAACCCAAGGTGAACTGAATGATCTTGTAAGAGATCTGAATTTACCGAAGAACAAGGCGGAGCTTTTGGGTTCCAGATTGCAACAGTGGAATCTCCTGGCAGAAGATGTTACAATTTCTGTGTATAGGAACCGTCAGAAGCCGCTTATTACATTCTTTTTCAAAGAGGGTGACCTTTCTGCGTGCCACAACATTTCTGGTTTAATGGCAGCCCTCAACATCAATTACATACCGGAAGAGTGGAGGCTTTTCATTGATTCATCCAAGACAAGTCTTAAAGCTGTTTTGTTGAATAATGGTAATGTGTTACCGTCAATTCCAGTTGGTCACGCAGTTCATATGAAAGAAACTTATGAAAACATTAAGCAGCTTTTGAAGTGTATAAACTACGATCATCATCATTGGTCACTTTGCGGTGACTTAAAAGTGGTCGCTCTTTTGCTTGGACTACAGGGTGGATACACCAAGTACTGTTGCTTTCTCTGTGAGTGGGATAGTTGTGCACGAAGTGACCATTACATCAGAAGACATTGGCCAATCAGGCAGTCATTGCAGCCTGCAGTAAGAACGTTGAGAACCCAGCAGTTGTCGACACCAGCAAGATTTTGTTGCCACCCTTGCACATTAAGCTGGGTCTCATGAAAAACTTTGTCAAGGCAATGGAGAAAACAGTTGAGGCTTTCAAATACCTCATCAGAAAATTTCCAAGACTGAGTGAAGCTAAAATAAGAGAGGGAGTATTTGTTGGTCCGCAAATTCGAAAACTTCTTCATGATGACGAGTTTCTTTGCGTGTTGCATGGCAAGGAAAAAGCAGCATGGCTAGCATTTAAGTCAGTGGTGGACAATTTTCTTGGAAACAACAGATCTGATAATTACAATGAAATTGTAGAAAATCTCCTTCTGAAGTATAAGAGTCTTGGCTGCAACATGTCTTTGAAAATTCATTTTCTGGATTCTCATCTAAATTTCTTTACGTCAAACTGTGGAGCGGTCAGTGATGAGCATGGTGAACGATTTCACCAGGACATTGCTGCTATGGAGACAAGGTATCAAGGCAATTGGAGCCCTTCAATGCTTGTTGATTACTGTTGGACTGTGGCAAGAGACACCTCATCGATTGACTACAAGAAGCAAGCAAAGAGAGCTCGAACAGCGACTGAATAATGACGGAATGGGTTCAAATGTGCCTTTTTAAAGCATGATATGTGAACTTTAAATAATGTTTTTATTTTTTCTATCATTTTATGTTAAAATATCAATTAATTGAGTATGTAACCACAATTTTTATAATGCTAAAGTAGAAAGACTAGCTGTTTAGCCCAGAGAAGTAAACAAGCATACATTATTTGTATTACTGTAATGTAAATTCATCATTTAAAAAAAAACCAGAGCCAATTGGTGAATTTCATTATGATATTTGAAATCAGCATGTCAAAATCAATAAGAAATGGTACATTTAATTTCTGGTACAAAAAAACTTTTGAAAATTTGTTGACTAGTGTAATAGAGGAAGCACAAGTGAGTGAGAATGAGTAATTCAGTGAGTAAGTGAATGAGGTAATCAGTGACTGCACGAGTGAGTGAATAAGTGGTAAGTAAATAAGTGAATAAGTGAATGATTGAGGCGATTAAGTCTGTTAATCTGTTAGTGACTGGATGAATCAGTGAGTGAACAAACAGTGGAGAATTAATAAGCGAATGACTGAATGAATGACCAATTAGGGATGAGAGAATATAAATGAGTACACAGATGACCAGCAGTCCATGAGTGAATTAATAGGTGCAAGTGTGAATGAGTGAGTGTGAGTAGGTATGTGAAAGTAACTGTATAAGTAGGACAATGAGTTAATCAGTGGCTGTTTACGCGAGTAAGACTGAGTGAATGTGTGCGTGATGAGTGAGTAATGCCTCGTGTAGTTGCTGCAGTCTTTATGATACAAAGAAAGAATAGATATGTCGTACAAGCCGACTAAAACTAGGCTCTTGAGGATGGTGTCAAGCTTATCATATAATACAAACTGCTGCGGAAATCACTTTGTGCAAGACCATGTGAATGCTTTATGCAAGCTTCCCGTAAGGGGACTGGCGCCAGTGGTGGCTGCATGCTCCGTAGGGAGTGAAAAGACAGAATGATGATGATGAGTGCAGTGCAGTGCCGTCTTAAGGCATGGGGGCACTGGGCAGTGCCCAGGGGCCCCACGATTCTAGGGGCCCCATGCTAGGATGCTGCCATATTGTTCATAAGACATCTCTTGGCAGAGTGGGTAATTACTCGATCTCTCGCGGGAAAGGCCTGGGATTCAAATCAAACATGACGTGGGTAAGTTGACGACATTTTTGATGAAAGTATCATTAAATTATAAATCTATAGGTTTAATTGTATTGACCGTTTACATTTTTATTCCCGTGGCTGGGTAGGGCTGGTAGGGGTCCAGTGCATTGCTTTGCCCAGGGCCTACAATGCTGTTAAGACGGCCCTGGATGAGTGAGTCTTTGAGTGAAAGAGTAAGTGTGTGCCAGGAATGAATGCGTGAGTAAGCTAGCGAGTACACGAGAAATTTGAGAGATACCGAATAAATGTGGTTAGTGGAGTAAGTACATTGATGAATGTTTTAAAAGAAAGCAGTAGTCAGCTTGAGGCTATTTGCATCTCCGTAGACCAATACAACCACGGAAGATATATTTAGGTCAAGGTCAAGAACTAAATATAGAACAGTACGCAAAGGTTGGAAGCCACCGCAGTAATAACCATCCATTAAGTCTCCTTCTCCTGTCTCCGCCATTTTTAAACAGATTTAAAACACGCGGAAGCTTCAGGTTACGAGTATTAATCCCGACAATGGAACGGTCACGTGATGCCCACGTTACGGCGGTCGTCTGCAGATCGACCTATAAATATCCCCATTTTTGGCATGGAAAGCCCGGGAAAAGTCTTCGAACGGGCGATGGATTGCTTGTTTTATTGTGGTAGAAGTGATAAATTATTACTTGGTCTAAGGACAATAAAAAGTTGCCTTTCTGAGACGGTCTTACATTCATTTTCTCATATTTTGTTCCGTCTGTTCTCTCTCTCTCTCTCTCTCTCTCTCTCTCTCTCTCTCTCTCTCTCTCTCTCTCTCTCTCTCTCTCTCTCTCTCTCTCTCTCTCTCTCTCTTTCTCTCTCCAGTGGCGTATCTTCAGTGTAAGGTGTCATGGACACAAATTAAGTGGAATCCCCTAATTATACATTAGGCTCAATAAATATAATCGATATACGATAACTCAGAATCAATAATTGAACTACGTACTTACTTCATCATCTTAATCATCATCATCAGGTGCCATCTTCACATCGAAGGCCGGCTGCAATGGATCTCCAACGTCTTCTGTCTCTTGTCGTGATGGTACACTCTGATAGACTCTTTCCTGTCCATCTCTTGATGTTATCTTCCCACTTATAGCGCTGTCTTCCTCTTGCACGTTTGCCTTTAACTCTTCCTTCTATTATAGTCTTCAGTAAGGTGTTATGTCTTTTTGTATGGCCAAAATATTTTAGATGCCTAATATAAGATCTACTTCATTAATTCCCTTTTCACTCCTAAATTTTCGCGGACTTCATTATTTGTTTTCTTCTCTTTCCATGACACGTGCCCCATTTTTCTATATATCCACATCTCAAGGGCCTCAATTCTTTCTCCTAATTGCTTGTTCATTGTCAATGTTTCTTCTACCCCTAAACCTAACAGTAATAAAGAATATATATGGCATTTTATGATGCTCGGTTTGAATTTGTGAGTTAGGTGTTTAGAGTTTAGTATTTGTGAGTTAGGTGTTTAGAGTTTAGCATTTGTCTCATAGCTATGGTCTCTCATGGCAAAAGTGCCGGGTTCGATTCATGGTAACGACACGCGTCAGACTACCCAGCTGTAAATGGGTACCTGACTTTGCACGAGTTAGGGAAGGAAAAGACAGCGAGGAAGGGAACTGGTCACCCCACCTCCCTATGCTGGACCTACAATAGTGAAGTCTCTAACACCTCACGCTCCCACGGCAGTATCTGCTATGAGAATACTTTTACCTTTTCATGTTTCATGTTGTTGAATGTAGCTTTTGACATTCCTATTCTCTTCTTGATTTCTGTTTTACATCTGCCATCTTCTGTTATTATATTACCAAGATATGAGACACTCTTGACTTGCTCCATCATGATCGTTACTGCTCACCTCTCCAGAGACCATAGGCCTACAACCTCAAGATTGTTGTTGTTTTGAAAAGGTGATGGGTGGAGAGCGTGCACGTAACAGCTGACCATTATTGCCTCTTCTCGTTCCATCTTGGTCTACTCTCTTCAACCTGAAAATTGGTTATAATTGGGGTATTTAGTGTCATTTAATTTTCTAATTTTGTATTAAATTTAACTAACTTGACTTTTGCAGTTGTTTCTTCTCCTCAAGATATTTCCATGTCTTCCTTAAATTTGTCATGTCTGTCTCCGGAAACTGGGACATGCTATGACATTTAAACAAGGAACCAAGGAAATTACAAGGATGTAAATAAATAATTGAGGCATTTGAAATATGGATATACAGAAGAATGGGACTCGTCTCATGATAAGAGAAGAAAACAAATTAAGAAGTCCTAGACAATCTTGGAATGAAAAGAGAGCTAATGAAGAGATCAAAATTAGACAGCTAAAATATTTTGGTTATTTAAAAGGACATAACACGTTGATGAAGACCATAACTGGCACAGCTGAAATCAAACATGCAAGAGGAAGATAGCGCAATAAATGTGAAGGTAACATCAAGAGATGGACAGGAAAGATTCTATCAGAATTTACCATCAAGACAAGAGATGGACAGGAAAGATTCTATCAGAATTTACCATCAAGACAAGAGATGGACAGGAAAGATTCTATCAGAATTTACCATCAAGACAAGAGATGGACAGGAAAGATTCTATCAGAATTTACCATCAAGACAAGAGATGGACAGGAAAGATTCTATCAGAATTTACCATCAAGACAAAAGACAGAAATCGTTTGAGATCCATTGCAGCCGACCTTCCATGTGGAGATGCCACCTGATGATGATATAAAGGCGAGCCCCCATGTAGGTCCCGGGGGTTTCAGAAGAGACAAAGAAAGAATAGAAATACTGCACCCTCGGGCATGTCGTACAAGGCGACTAAAATTAGGTTATACAAGGGGTTGACAACCTCAGCATACACAACAACAACAATTATTTTCCACAGAAAAGTCTGCTGCAACAGCATCTAAATGCTTTGGTGCAGTCTTCCAGCAAATGGACCAGCTGCATTGATGGCTCTGTGCCCCGTAAGGAGCTCAAAGGAAAATGACGATATTGATGATGCTAATGATGATGATGATGATAATATTCAGACATGAATCTATGCCGACCACTACTTTCCGCGGCCTAATCGGGGCTGGAGCCCTCGAGACGTGTGCGGTCATCCCGAGCTGCAGTTACGCCACTGTCTCATTCCGTCTCTCTCTCTCTCTGCCTCTCTCTCTCTGTCTCTCTCTATTATGCCTACGCATGCTTCTACACTGACGCCATACCGAGCTCGTGCGCAGAGAAAATGTAAGCTTTTGTTCTGTAACATTATAGATATGTTTGCTACCATAAACCAACCTCACACCGGGAAGACAGACGAATAAATGATGGTGACGAGTGAGACAGAAGGCAACGAAATAAAAATGGAGAAACCAATAATAGAGCAGAAGAAAGATTTAAGGCGATTGACGGTTGTGGGGTGTGACGAGACTGGGGATGGAAAATTTCCCCCCTCCAACCCCATAAAGATTGTCTTCGACTTAACAATGTATGCGTCTTACGACCACTCGTACTTTCGACAGTCATCTCAGAAGTAAGGTTACACTTATAGTTTCATTACTTATTACAGTAGAGGATTGTATAGTACAGTAATTTTACGATATAGTTTTTTTAACATTGTATTACTTCATTATAAACAAAGAGTGCAATTTGTTTAAATATATAACAAAACAGACAAATATATTTTAGCATTCAGGCATGTTACTAGTTAACATATAGTTACGGTTCATATAGCACAGTGTTTCTGAAACTTTTAGAGGTCCCGCACCCCTCTACATCATCTTAAGAAGCCTTGCACCCCTTTACAGCATCTTAAGAAGCCTCACACCCCTTTGTCTTCTAGATCGCAAAGCATGCCAGAAATGCTTAAGAGAGATAACAGTTTATTTTGAGAACATGTTATTTTCAGAATGTGACTAAGGTTCTGTGTCTAGTTCACGTTGTCAATGTTCTATGTTTTACAAATACACTCGAGTTCTGTGTATTATATATTGTTTACGATGATTAGCTTTCTAAAATATCTGGCCTGTCTCGCACCCCTGGAAGGTAAGTCTCGCACCCCCAGAGAGTGCATGCACCCCTGGTTAAGAAACACTGACATAGCATATAGCTATTTCCGACTTACGAGCACTTCGACTTACGACGCAAACTTTGGAACGGAACCCGTCCTAAGTCATCGTCATCATCAGTTATCGTCGACTATATTGATGTTATACCCTGCTCAACCAAAGAGGTTATAATTGGGGTATATTGTGCGTTAGGTTGTTTGATGCTGGCCAGTTGTTAGTCCTGAAAAGGACTGGTCCTAAAAAGGACCACTAGCTGACTTCCTCTTCGTTGTTTGTCTGTTCGTGTTGCCGTGGCATATTCCATAGTGTATTGCATATCCTGCCTCACTATCTGGCTTGTGTGGTTTTGTGTGTTTTTACTCTCCTCGTTTCTGTTTCTTGTGTCTTCCTTTTCTCCTGTATCTGGGAAAGCGCTTTTTCTATAATTGTTGGGTGTAGCTTTTCTAGCGTTTCCTCGATGACTTCTTCGTCTGATTGGTCGTTCGTTTTAGTTTCTTGTGTCTTTGATGTAATTTCTTCAATGGTCATTCTTTCTGCCTCTATTCTTTTCAGTAGTTCTTCGTTTCCCTCTTTCAGTTCTATCAGCTTCCTGACATCTTCTTCTACCTGCTGCTGAATTCTTTTCATGTCTTGGTGTATTATTTTCATGTCGTTTATGAATTGTTTTTTCTCGCTTTCCGAGCTATCAGGGATTTCTTCACATCTGGCAGTTGAGGTTCTGTTTTTGTTTGGCTGACGGTTATCTCTCTCCTTTTGTAGTTGTTGTTTCAGATCTTTCACCTCAGTCGTGAGCTGTCTGACCTGTTCTTCTTTCATTCGTCACGCGCGAGAAACGCGCAGCAAGAAAACGCTCGTCTGTAAGAGCCCTAGGCTGTCTTGGCGTCTATTACCTAGAGTACTTGCCTTCAGTCTGTTTTTTTTTTGCCTCTTGGTACGATACCCCCTTTCCAATGGCCACTGTAATTATTTGCCTTGTTTGTTGGTATTCGGGACACCCACGGTATCGTGCTCCGTGATTTCCGAGGCAGTTGGTACATTTTCTATTTTTGCTTGGCGCTTGGTAGTCGAGGTCTTTTTTTTGCCTTAGGGCAGTCTTTGTACTCGTGGCTGCCCGCACAGTATCTACAGACCGTCTATTTTCTACACGTGTTCTTTGTGTGAGAAAATCCCTGGCACTTTGAACACTGCATCACTGGTGGGATGTAGGCATGTGTTCTTCGAGGTCTATTCTGGATAGTGATGTTTTCCGGGACTGTTTTCCCTTGTAGAGTCACCATTATCAGTCTGGTGTCTTCTTTGTTCCAGGACTTTAGCCCTTCGGCGTGTGTGATTCTGGCCAGAAAGTTTTCTGCCTGGATGCAGCTGAGGGTCTCTGCGTCTGACAAGCTGGTGTCTATCTCTCTGGTGACTACTTTCTTTATTTCAATGTAGATTTCTGCTTGGATTTTGATCCGGTGTGGTAACTGAAATTCTTTAGGCGTTGCGGGCTGTCTGAGTTTTATTTAAAAAGAGTTGCCTAGAACAGTGGTTCTCAGCGTGGTTCGTTTCTAGGGGGCCACAGTAAGATGGTAAAGTGCCTTTTCTCCAGCTAACAGTGACTATGAAAGGGGATGGGGCATAGAGCCATAGAAGCAGATGAGGCTCAGACGGGGGCCATGAGCAAAAAAAAAAAAGTTGAGAACCCCTGGCCTACAGAGTCGACTTGCAAATTCTCGAAATGTTTCATCATTACAGATTCCCGTTTAGCGCCCAATGGAGCATGACACAATCACTGCAGCTTATCCCTTTGAAACCTTGGCCTAGGCAAGCATGTGCTCTTGCAGCAGTGCTTCCTATAGGAATTTGTTTCAAACGATGAGGTTACCAACCTCATACATATCCTCATGTTAGCCGCCTCATACATATCCTCGTGTTAGCCGCCTCATAAATATCCTCATGTTAGCCGCCTCATACATATCCTCACGCTAGCCGCCTCATACATATCCTCACGTTAGCCGCCTCATACATATCCTCATGTTAGCCACCTCATACATATCCTCATGTTAGCCGCCTCATACAACATGCTTGAGGTAGCTGTAGTCCTATTCTTTCATTGCATCACGAGAGGGATTTTGGGGCGACCTCTTTCCGATCTCCATTTCACTACGGCAGTAATGAGTTGCATTTTTGTACTGATTTTATTGCGATTTTTTCAGAGTCGCACCTTTTCTTTCTCTGTCTACTGTAGCAGATATTTTGTGTTTTCCTACTTACACCCCTCTCAGGGATAAGCCATCACATTTGCAAGGAGCAGCAGAACGAGCTAAGATTAATAATTGCTTAATTCTTCACAAAAGTTGTCGGCAGATTCTAGAATTAACGCGCTCAACCAATGCACAATTGTTTTCGCTTTTCTGAATATTTTGTATCACTCCATTGAGATAGAAGCGTCATTAACCTTCTATTTACAAATCTGCCAAGAGTAATCTTGTGCGAAGGTAGACACCTTTGAAGCCCACATTTGATACTCTATAGTTTTGACCACTGTTGGACCACTACTGCAAAGCAGGGGAGGCAATACCGTCACACATTGCCTCTCCAGAGATTGCCAGGGAGCTTTGCGGGGGCTCTAGAAATGTTTCATTGACAATAATCATTCTACTGTCAATGTTGTGTAACCCTGACAGTTTCTCTTTTAAGATTCTTTGAAGATGGACAGACGTACGGATTGACACAACATGGATTGAAGGAATGAACCTGGTCAGGTCGATCCAAGGTTTAAACCACATAATACATGCGACAGAACAACATCTTTACAGGCATTTCAGGCTTCACTTTCTGGCATCACACGTCCGGTATCTTCTGTCAAGACACATGACATTTGCACTGCACATATTAACACTGTCGGGCCCGGATTAACTTAAACTGTAGATACAATATCACTGCCTGAGATTAAAATATATATATCCTTACGGAAACCTGAGAGGCCAACCTGACTCGAAATTCCACAAAACTTGAACGATATGAATAATGTGCACATCTAATGGACAACTTGTCCTTCCACCGGCCCGACCAACGTTCAACCTCACTCTCTGACGTCACACTTTTACTCTGACGTCATCCTTCACAGCGCATTTTACTTCTCTTTTAAAGCCCACGGAACAATAATTGAGGAAACCGTCTATAGGGAAAACCCGAAATCTTCAATGATCGTGCGCAGCTCTCAACAGTCTATACATTTACTTTACTATCCGGAGTCAATGCATACATCATGCTCCTTCTTCAAATACCACGCGTAGGTGATCATGTCTCTCCACTATTTCATGTCTCTAATATTATTTATGAATTCTGTTATTGACTTCTTTCCGTGCAATGATGTCAAACTGCACAGTATCTTCTCAATGCGTTGTCATCTGCCTCTTTTTCCTTCAATCTTTACTGCTGTCACAATATATTCCAACTGTCATCATTTATTGTTGTAACCACTTGCTGGGGGTCGCCTAGTGCACACGGAGAATGAATAACATCTGACTGGAAAATGATGGCACAGTCATGTCTCACGTCGACTTTCTTATACTACAATTAAAAGGTATCGATAAGGTTAGTTCGATAACAGAAACTGCCGCAGGGGAGGGAAGTGATAGAGACTTCACCATACCAGGTCTAGTTTTTTTTTATTTTAATGAGGTGGGATGACCAGTACCTTTTATTGCTGTCTTTGCCGTTTTTAACTCAAAAGCAGTTACCGATTTAAAGCTGGGTAGAGTGGAGAGTGACACGACCAAGCTTCGATCCCGGAACTCGGTAACTCTGTCGCCAGAGGAAAGCGCTGGGTAACAGAGGAGAAAAAAAAAAAACGGGGGAAAAATACTTTTCTTTTCTTCTCTTTATAAACATATCGGCACGTCGATCAGTCCTCAAACCTTTTGTCACCTTAAGCATGACTCATCAACTCCTGGACAAAGAATTCATTCAACAAGCATCAATTAATTTTAGGACAACCTCCAGAATACTACAGAAATCGTATAACAACACGTGACTCGCGGCAGCCAATGGGTCACACTTGGCTCATGAACGCAAATGTCAGCCCACCGCCCCCCCCCCCCCCCCCCCCCCCCCCCACCCCCCCCCCCCCCCATTTCCCCCCGCCCGCATGGTTCCCAGCCAGAGTGCACCGAATAAGTAAAATTAAAGCACGTGCAAGTAATCTAAAAAAACCTGTTGATAGCATTACTTGGCAGTCCTTGTTCTGGAACCTCCAGGGTAAGAGAGGAAGAGGAAGACCAAAGATTACACGGAGAAGAGAACTGGAGACAGGCATGAAGGAGATGATGGCACGTGACTGGAAGACTTGGCGTAAGATTTGTTAAGGCCGATACTCCTTAGGGAGTTCAAAGGTCATGTAGTAATCTGGAGATTCCTATTTAACACGGAAGATTCCCAGTAGCAACATACGGCTGCGAGACTTGTACACTCAATAAAACAGTTGCAAAAAAGATTACATCATTCGAAATGAAATGCTACAGAAGGATGTTGAGAATACCCTGGACAGAAAAAAAAAGACCAACAGAGAAGTACTGCACTCATACAGGAACATTGGCTTTTAAATACCATCGCAATAAGGAAGCTGAAATTTTTCGGTCATATAAAAAGACATAATAGTCTGGAAAACATAGTGATGGGAGGCATGGTCCCTGGAAAAAGGGGAAGGGGTCGACCTAGACGACGGTGGACCCAGGACATCACAGAGAGTCTGAACTTGTCTTTGGCTGATGCAGGTCGACTTGCCCAGAATCGTGATGCGTTCAGAGCAGCTGTAATGGAGACAACGTTCTGGAAAGAATACGTCATATGATGATGATGATGATGTAAGATGAAAAACAATGGCTGCTGTATACGGGACAATATTTACGCAAAACAGAAGCCACGTCTAGTGAACACAGTTCATTCATTCATTTATTCATTTTCCTTTTTGAACCAAAATAAATATAAAAAGCTTGCACCAAAGGATTTATGAGTTCTAGCGCTGTCAGTTTATGTAGCAATGTGTTTTACATGATGAAGTTACCAGTCACATGTCAGGAACATCCACTTTCAAACACATAGTCTGTAGAAGTTTTTTGTCCTACATGATAATGTTACCGGTCCCCTTGTAGAAAAACTTACTTTCAAACGCTAATTCTACTAACCCCTCTTTCCCTTCCCCCCCCCTCCCCCAAAGAGCGAGGGTGGGGTAAGAAATGTAACAGCACCCAGTCAAACATCACACGGACATGTTTGTTACGAAAAACGGTTGGTAGGATCCAGTAAATTTCCGAGCTATCGATATCTGGTTGTGGACACAGTATAATGATGTATACAGGTCCCGTTGTTCCTCCTCAAACATGGCCGTCAGGAGTGTCCAGGGGTGATAAAAACTAACTTCACTACAAGTGATCGCGTGATGGTGCATTTGACGTAGCTGTAGCTAGCGTGTCATGATGTTATTCCAGTGTGTTTTTGGACTATCTTCAGATGGAATCTTCATGCGTCTGTTGTTTCTGGCTTTTCGAGTATGCATGAAATGGGAGGAAGTGTTACGTTGTGGGAAAGACAGTAAAAAAAGACAAAACACATGAGAGTGGGGAAAATGGAGAGTCACAGTAGAAACAGCTGATATGATTACTGTTAAAGGCGGGGGAGTAAATATATATTTAGAATGTCAGCATGCGAGAGAAAAAGAGAGAGAGAGAGAGAGAGAGAGAGAGCGGCAGAGGTAGTGTGACAGATGCGGAGTAACGAATCATCTTCATTATTTTCTTTTTCGTCACCACTGCAGTTGGTTTACAGGAAGCCTGCACCGATGTATTCAAGTACTCAAGTGGCGGTAGTTCCTGTAGCAAATTGTTTTACCCAATGCTGCTGCCAGTTCCATGCATATCCTCATAATAGCCGCCTCTGACGCCTTTGCCTTAGGAAGCCTTAGCCTTTTCTTTTTTTTGTTTTACTCAGAGAACCCCGGGAACTATAAGGGACAGCGTAAGGACGATCTCAGCTCAGTGCACGAACTCTGAAGCACCGACGAGAATCTGAATGTGTACATAGGAACTACACATTCTATAAATATTTTTGTGATGGTAGGTTTTTAATTTTTAAATTTTGCCAGGGCAGCGGTCTTATGGCCTACTCTTTACGATTTCCAACTGCCGTAGGATTTTTAACCTGCGCAACTTGCACACATGACCTCCTATTATTTCGCCCTTATCCAAGAAGGCTAGGCATCCGATCTCACTACCCAGGACACCGGGGAAAAGGGAGGGGGTCGGGGGAGGGGATATGACATCATTAGGACCACTGGTTCTGAACAAAAATTTCCATAACTTATTTTTCTTCTACTGAGAATCGAACCCGGTACCATTAGAATTCTAGACGGACGCCATACCTCTTAGCCACTCCGACCAGTGGATACCAGCCAACTGCAACATTCCAGGCAACGAGGAGGCAGATAAACTTGTTAAGGAAGGAGGAACGCTACAACACAATGATATAGGGATAACTTAAGAAATGCCAAAACAGCTATAAAAGCCACATTCAAGTCCAAATGGTAAAGAAGAGAACACCCAGGCCATAGAAAAAATGATGCCTATCATCAGCTATCTAGTGAGACCAGGTCATTATTTCTGGCTACGCACTGGACACAAGAGATTGAGGTACCATCTATACCAGAGGTACAGGATTGTTACAACAGATCTCTGCATCTGTGACACCAGCCCTATGACAGCCGAACATCTGCTGCAGAACTGCCCAACATACAGCAGTGAACGGAGTAGCATATGGCAACAACCTTCTTCTCTCCAGGAACAACTGTTTGGAGATGTCAGGATCCTTGCGCTGACTACTGCTTTTATTAGTCATTAATGTAGGGAATCTGAAGACGGGCGTGGAAGAAGAAGAAAAAGAATACAAAAACTACCACTACACCAGCATGTGAATGTCTTAGTGCATGTTAAATACCAGAGAACCAGCTACTGTGGTCACTGCATGCTCTATAAGGAGTATACAGAGAATAAGAAAAAAGTTTGAGAAAGAGATTGGAGAAGATTTGACTTAGTGTTAGAAAGTGATAGGAGAAGACTTGACTTAAAGTGTTAGAAAGTAGTAGGAGGAAACTTGATTTAAAGTGTTAGAAAGTGATAGGAGACGACTTGGCTTTAAGTGTTAGAACGAACGAACGAACGAACTTTATTTTCAAAGGGTTAAGAATTGGGCACGCAGGCCCGTCTTGAGAAAGAGATAGGAGAAGACTTGACTTAAAGTGTTAGAAAGAGATAGGAGAAGACTTGACTTAAAGTGTTAGAAAGAGATAGGAGAAGACTTGACAAAGTGTTAGACAGAGATAGGAGAATACTTGACTTAAAGTGTTAGACAGAGATAGGAGACGACTTGGCTTAAAGTGTTAGACAGAGATAGGAGAAGACTTGGCTTAAAGTGTTAGAAAGACATACACGAAAAGTCCAAATAACAGAGAGTAACGATGTCAAATAAGAAAGAGGAATGACAAGAGAATAAAGAGTGAGGAAAAACAGAGGTGTTTATGCGAAATGAGAGAAACATCGACACAGAGAAAAACATTATGAGAATACTTGAGAGAAAGACAGCATGATGGAGAGATAAAATGAAGGTGGAGAAAAAGTCAGAGTAAGAAAACAGAGAAACCGAAAAGGAAAAAAAACAAACAGGAAAGAATGAAACAGAGAATACAAAAATAACTTAACAGATAGAGGGACAACAGTAAATGAACGAGCAAATTGAAATATTTATTTTGATACGCGAAGAAAAAAAATAGACGTTTTAGCACGACAGGAAAAAAAAAGTGAGCAAACGCAGGAACTAAGGCGACATGTAACAAGATTGGCGCGAGCAAGACCAGACATTATAAACAAGCAGCAAATTGACAGACACGAAATATGGCATACGTTTGCCAATGTATATTTAGATAAACTGGACTTAACGATGCTCGATAGAAATCTCTACACAAATATTCTGATTGTCGTGCAGTATTGTTTGGTCGTGGGTATTGACTGATAGGGAGATCAGAAAGCTGGCGAAATGGATGGATGGAAGGAAGGATGGATGGACAAACTTACATACATACATAAATAATGATAGATAGATAGATAGATAGATAGATAGATAGATAGATAGATAGATAGATAGATAGATAGATAGATAGATAGATAGATAGATAGATAGATAGATAGATAGATAGATGGATGGATGGATGGATGGATGGATGGATGGATAAATAGATAGATAGATAGATAGATAGATAGATGTACAACATCCAACATATGGAAGAAATTCACCTTTTTTTACCCCCAAACAGAGCACGCATTTTACCAAACAATGGAAATCCCGCGAGACGATAAAATTGTGAGTGACAATTGCACAGAATCGAGTGCCATTTGAATACGATTTTGATTGGGTAAACACGAGGGATATTGTTAAGGATAGCTGGAATATTAGTGCATTGCTCAAAAGTGTGTAGGTGTGTATATGTGAGCATTGCTTAATTTGCCTGTCCTTAATTTCTGTTTGAAAATTTGTTTTGCAAAACTGATTTTTGTGTGTGTCTGGAGATTTGGTTTGGAACAAAAATTAATCTCTGTCAAATCTTTGTTCAATCTTTATTTTTTTTCTTCCTAGTCTTCAATGACAATCTATATCAGTGGTTCCCAAAGTGGGTGGTACCGCCCCCTGGAGGCTTTAAGAGAGAATCAAAGGGGGCAATAAGGGAAAAGGCAACTGCGGGGGGAGGGGGGGGCATTCAGTAGTAAGGGATTGGTTGAGAATTTGACAGGCTAAACTAAACAATATTACTGAACATAACGCTTACATGTAAAAGCCGTTTGATTTACTGTGCCGTGACGTCAGCGCTTAAATGAGGAATATAACTTGAACAAAACCAAACCCACCGCTCCTCCTTAATATTGCTCGTCCAATTTTTTCAAACACCCCATTGCAGAGTTTCCCAGCCCGGTGGATGCGTGTCAGGGAGATAGGAGATAGGAGATAGGAGAAGCTTGTGGAAGAGTAAGGGGACTATTTCGTAATTAACTGCATTATCCTATTCAAATATTGCTAGAAACGCAATTTTGTTGTTGTTTATCAATCTATTTTAGTCAACGTTTATGTTGTTTATCAATATATTTTTGTCAACGTTTATGTTGTTTATCAATCTATTTTTTTCAACGTTTATGTTGTTTATCAATCTATTTTTGTCAACGTTTATGTTGTTTATCAATCTATTTTTGTCAACATTTATGTTGTTTATCAATCTATTTTTGTCAACGTTTATGTTGTTTATCAATCTATTTTTGTCAACGTTTATGTTGTTTATCAATATATTTGAGTCAACGTTTATGTTGTTTATCAATATATTTCAGTCAACGTTTATGTTGTTTATCAATCTATTTTAGTCAACGTTTATGTTGTTTATCAATATATTTTTGTCAACGTTTATGTTGTTTATCAATATATTTCAGTCAACGTTTATGTTGTTTATCAATCTATTTTAGTCAACGTTTACGTTGTTTATCAATCTATTTTTGTCAACGTTTATGTTGTTTATCAATATATTTCAGTCAACGTTTATGTTGTTTATCAATCTATTTTAGTCAACGTTTATGTTGTTTATCAATCTATTTTAGTCAACGTTTATGTTGTTTATCAATCTATTTTAGTCAACGTTTATGTTGTTTATCAATCTATTTTTGTCAACGTTTATGTTGTTTATCAATACATTTCAGTCAACGTTTATGTTGTTTATCAATCTATTTTAGTCAACGTTTATGTTGTTTATCAATCTATTTTAGTCAACGTTTATGTTGTTTATCAATCTATTTTTGTCAACGTTTATGTTGTTTATCAATATATTTCAGTCAACGTTTGGTTTGGTTTGGTTTTAAGGACTATCTTCATTGCACAGGGACAACTTCATCAGCTATCTGATCTCCTCCCTTACATCACACAAGAAGGATCTCAGCACAGTGCACGGACACCGTAGCACCGGCGAGAATCCTAATGTGTGTATATAGAAATCACACTTTCTATAAATATTGTTGTGGTGGGTAGGTTTCTAATTTTTTTAATTTTGCCAGGGCAGCGGCCTGATAGGCCTACTCTTTACGATTTCCAACTACCGTGGGATTGTTAACGTGCCCAACTTGCACACGGGACCTCCTATTTTTTCGCCCTTATCCGAGTAGGCTAGGCATCCGATCTCACTACCAAAGAGACCAGGGGGGAGTATGACATCATAAGGACTACTGGTTCTGAAAAGAAAAATTCAACCACTCATCTCTACACACCCACAGATACGTGACGACAATTAGACGCACAGACGTGGAAAAACTATATCAATGGAATAGGGATCTTTTGGGACAAGCTGACCGACACACGTAAATAAAGTTTATGTAAATTTTATTTATCATAAAGAAACATCACAACAACAATATTTTGAATATCAAATCAAATACAAATAAACATAAGTTAATGAATTAATTAAAGAGTTAGACTCATAGGTGTAATCCTCCCTCCCTCTGTTGAGACAAGATCCCGTTAGAAGAGAAGTTATTAACCCCCAAAGAGTCAAAGGTGTTTACGCTATGGTCTAGGACTTCCCTCTACAATAAAGAACAGATTTTATACGTTAATCTTTTCTGAAAAGGGACAGCATTTGCAAAACTTGCATAAAACAATACAAAGTTAGTACATGGGTTATACAATAAAAGAATTATTTATCCCTGCTTTCTCTCGCTCTGACAGACCTGTGATCACAACCAGTCACTCTTACCTAATAGGTGCTTTCACAACATCTGGAACAATCGTAAGGTACACACAGCCCATCCAAGGTTTGGTTATTGGCGAATCAAGCCCCAGTTTCTCCAAAGACAAATTAATTCAAATGATGGGAAACGCTTGATTCGGTACTGGTAGTAGGATGCTGATTGTGTCACTTCACTTTTTGTCCAGGTAGTAAAATAATTAAGAGGTCTAATGTTCACAGTGTACAGTAGCTTGGAATCTACAATCGTTAAATCGAGTGTCAGGTAAATAAATCTGTTCAGGATAAATCTTCTTCACAACACTGTGGTTGTTATTCAGGTAATGTCAATGTTTGATTATGTCGCCACAACAGGCTGAATGTATATGAACTTGGGAAGAGAAATCTGGATATTCTATAAGTCCAGTTACAATTTATTCTTAATATTCTTTAGGTTGGTACTCTGTCTCTTTCTCGGTGTAAAACACGAGGCCAGACAGGTCACCTTGAAAAAATCCGATATTTATATCAGAATGTTCTTTTGTAAAGTTATTCTCAGATTCATATGGAAGCCGCTGGTAAAGTTTAGGGTTTGACCCAATACTGTGTAAAGGAGAAAAAAAAACAAATACTTATCATAATATAGTATACACAATCCTATTCTTACCCCGCGTAACATAGAATATATTTATCCACTTCGGTTATTTAACTTTAAATTACAAACTACAAGCTGAGAGCTTGTCTTTCATTTAAAAACTTCCGTGAAATAAATTCTAGTCATTAACAAATCAGTTATCGTGAAATAGAAATAAATACATATTTCTTCAATACTCATGATGAATCAGTGCATTTACTTAGTTGGTTAGAATATTCTCTGACTGGTTACTAGCAGTTAATAAAATTTATATTATAGCTGGAAGAGTTTAGCTAGAAATTATTCTGTTCTGCTAGCCACTGTAACACAGTGAAACCTAGAGAAATATCTTTGACGATTTAAATAGTTAAATCACTCAAACTTCTAGTATAATAATTACCACAAGCCAGAAATAAAACGATCTCCGATCGAAAAACTAAGTGATACTACTATTATAAGAGATCTTTAGAATCGAAAGCTAGATGTTCTCTGAAATTCTGGTGGTACAGGATAAATTTAGTTAGACTGCTCGGGTTTATATATATATATATCTGAAATCAAAGGGAAATGGCCACTATAGACCGAAAAACCAGACTCTCTGCCAGATGTTAGCACCTACGGGGAAATCTCTGCTGAAATTCTGGATTAAAGAAATCTACACCCTTTTCCCCTGCACTCTCTTTAGATCAGGCGTAACGTAATTGACCAGACCGTGCGAGATTTCTTCGATCGTAAAATCACACTGTTTGCCGCCCTGCAGACGTGGTCATTGAACGAAATCGAGCGAGCCCGTTCTCTGATCTGGCGATCTGCCGTGTTTAATTACTTTACTAGCGAACGGATTACAAGGAAGGTAATACAATTATCCGCTCTTGATCGCTATCTGATCCTATCCAACGATTTTCAATCGCTGGTGTTAAGAATAAATTACAGATCAACGTAGCTAATAGGTCTGCTCGAGAACATACATCAAAGAAATAGCGAACAGCAATAGAATGCGTGCTAAATTTGAAAAAGGGACAGATCTCTGAGTGTTAGAATGGTTTATGTTAACCAACAGGCGTAGGTGAAAGCTAGGTAAAAGAAAAGTGTAGATAAAGAAGTAGATAGATGAAAGCTATTTTCATAATCTGTCACAACCTCTTCAAAACAACAACAACAACATGGCAACAGGCCTGCAAATTTAACATGGCTACAAACTGAACGCAGAAGTAGAAGAAGAAGATCCATCTACGTCGAATCCACGTTTATTGTCGTTTATCCATCTATTTCAAGTTAACGTGTATATTGTTTGTCCATCTAATTCAGGCCAACGTTTATGTCGTTGATCAATCTATTTCAGTCTATCTTGTATGTTGCTTATCCATATAATTCAGGTCAACATTTATATGTTTTATCCATCTGTTTTAGGTTAATATTTATGTTGTTTATTTACATATTTCAGGCCAACATATATGTTGTTTATCCGTGCATTTCAGCCAAAGTATATGTCATTTTGAGGAAACCTGTTAACAGCATGACAAGGCAGTTCTTCTTCTGGAAATACCCAGGGCAAGAGAGGCAGAGGTAGACCAAGAAGCACGTGGAGAAGAGAGCTGGAAAAAGAGGTGAAATGATGAGGAGAACGTGGAAAGAACTTGAGATGATGGCACGTGACAAGAGGACTTGGCATGTGTTTGTTGGGGTCCTTGGGAGCGAAGAGTAATGAATATGTCTTTTACCCATCTACCTCAGGTACAAGTTAATATTGTTATTCTATCTCGTGAGCACATTCCGCTTCGTATTTTACATTCATTTTTCTGAAACAATACCTAGCTTATTGTTAATCTTTTAATTTCCCCCTCTCCATCCGTTCGTGGTGCATCCAATCGTTTTACCCTACTAGATCTCATGATGTTGACTTCCGTCTGACAGCTACAATGCTTGGTATCTATTTATTCACGTTCTTCGTTCGTTTGCATTTATACAATAGAGTGTCGATTATCTTCCGAACGTCAATTATCCAAACCTCTTTTTCCCCAAGAACAAAATCACTTGAACATGTTGTTTGGTCTTGTAAGAAGTAGGGCCAAGGGGCACTCAACTCTGTGTGATAAATTCTGCAACTATTGATCAATTACGAAAACAGGCTACGGGATTTTATTGGAACAATAATGTGATTTGAGAGCTGGAACATTTACTTTGTTTAAAATGAATGTATAATTTGTAATATCGCGTGGCTTAATCTTCATAAGGGATGTTCTAACAATTCGAATCAGTTTATTCATTTTCAACCTTTTTCCAAATGGTACTTTTGTTGCGCGAGAAAATTTTTTTGACATCAAAGTATACTTTAGAGCACTGGGTCTCAATATAGAACCCTTCGTTCCCCCCCCCCCTTTCCTTGTGACGGTATTGCTTCCCCTGCTTTGCAGTAGTGGTCCAACAGTGGCCAAAACTCATGAGTATCTAATATGGGCTTCTGTCGTAGATTTTCGATAGGGGATTAAGACTTGGGTTGGTCCCTTCTGAATAGATTAGAATAAGTAATAGTCACAGTGAGAAGTAGTAATAGCAATAGATTTCCACGAGTGAGATGGTAGAAATGTGATAGAGGCTGTCTCTGAAATCAAGAAATCTTCTCTCTTTCACCTATCTTCCACGACAGATTTAGATTGAGTCAGACAGTCTACACACATATATATGAAATATATATATATATATCCACTCACCTACATACACACATAAGACGACAGTTAGACGTACAGACGTGGGAAAAACTATGACAATGATTATATGAAAAGTTTGGGAAAACGAACTGACCGACACGCTGGAATAAATTGTATGAGTAGTTTATTTATCAAGACTAAACTTCTCTCACAACATATCAAATCACATCAAGCATATACAGAAAAATCATAAACAAAAAAATCAAGAAATGCTACAAGAATGATAGACCCGTTGGTATGATCCTTCCCTCGATGTATAGCTCACAGTCCCGTTATGTGAACTGATGAATGAATATGTGTCCTGATTCAAATACAAAGGGAACCAGGAATCACAATCAATTTTACTTACAAGTTATATGTACAGAATTTATCAATATGAATATGGTAATGGCATATATTATTAAAAGTATCCTATGTGTGTCAGTTGTGTAGTAGTAATATGAGGTAATACTGGTTTTGTTTTGTTCAAGCTCTGTTGGTATTTGTCATCATGACTTCAATAGTTTGTCTTTATGGGAACTATTATTGGAGATGTTCTCAGTTCCTGATATTAAAACAATTTAATTCCCCTCTTAATGTTATTTTTACAAGGTCATTTTAAGCTGGGGGTACATAATTTTGAGCTCAGCTGGCCACATCAGCTTATCTTGCGTGATGGCGGCAGGAACAGACTCCTCTGCTCGATTTCTCCCCTGGGCTCTGGAGACACCTCACTGATAGCTAAATGGACCAAGGAGTATGCTGTCCGACTCTGGATTCAGCAAAGCTCTGACCAGGTGCTGCTCAATACCATCAAGACCACGGTCCCTGAAAACAAGAAGGATGTACCTTCTACTTCATAACTAATTTATACTCTCTTTTTCCACTGAGCACAATACATCACAAACATTGAGTTCAGAGCGTTAGGCCAACTGTCAGCTTCATCTGAAATACTTTATACCAGTATTTACCTCCTTAATGGTTACCACGCCTCTGCACTTCCAGCATTATTTCTTTCTAATCAATCATCTAGGTGTCAGTGTACTGTTTGGCCATTCCATGCAGTTTTACTTTCCTCCGACACCTTCTGTTCAGGCGGGAGCATTATAGGCTTTACATCATGTTTGCTACTGAACTACACATATATACAGGCATAAATTAACAATTCACATTCAATTTTCATTAAAAGATACTGAATGTTTCAAGCTTACCACAATTCATGGAAACAAACACAGATACGTTGATTAGCAATGAATTCTGGCACAAATACTGGCACAAATTCCCATCTGCTTATGTTCCAGGCTTTTATTTAGCAAATATATGAGCTGGCTTCAACGCACTGTTGCTTTATCAAGCTTATTTGAACTAGTGGTCTCGAACTAACGCTCCTAAGTGATTATATCAGCGAGTCTGGCCAATGGAGCCACGTTTCGACAAGTGTTTGAAAAAATTTTAACCTCCTACGTCTCCCCTAACAACCAAAGATAGTATTTATAGTCCGACCAATCGTGTTTAGTCTTATATTTGTTGCGCTCCAATCAATTTGGAGTTTACATGGTAGGCTATTTCCGTACGTAAGGTTTTTTTCAAACACGTTATAAAAAAATTTTATGAGCAGAAATGATTTCATGCTGTCAGGCATCCCCACTATTTTATTTTGGTTATAATTTATTAATTCCTAGACTATTTGCGTAACGTTTTACATATTCTTTGTCAGCAAGCCCTAAGGAACCCAAATATACAAATTTAAAAGAGCTAAGTGGCTGCGTTCAAAATATGCAATTTCTTCTACCTCCTGTTTCGAAGATGTGCTGTCTGGGTACTGTAATGTTTTCAAACGTAAACCCATATAATGTTATCTTTTCTAATCAGAGTTTTTCAGGCTTAAAAAACCTAACTCTGGGAAGGGTAGTATTTTTATCACTGTCCGTCCGAAAAAGTTAGTGCATGTGGCCTTACACGCGTGATAGTAGTAATTGTGTATCGCGTTACGCTTGTTGGGGTGGCATTAATAGCGAGACGCGTGTTTAATTTTGCATGCGTTCGGCTTTCTATTTGAGTCCATCTGTTCGTTCGTTTTGGTAACGTAATATAATTAATGTTAGGATTAATTTAGGTCATTACGCAGTCTGCCTCTCAATGTTTTTCCAAGAAATACAGCACACGTTTCATTGAAGAAAGCGGGTAATCATACAGTAGGCTTTTACTATCAACGTGAAAGCGTTACAATTTGCAGACGAAGCATAAAACAAAGGGGATTTCGAGTACATTCTTTGTGACAGCACTGTTATTTTACCATTGCTCTTTTCTTTATTAAATTTATTTGTTAGGCTTTATATTTACCTGATAATTTATATATGTGGATTAGAATATTTCACGACATCTCCCCTCTTAAAACAGACATCCCATGTCAGTCCTTTATTCTATATACACATAGATAAATGTAAGTCAACTTGACTTTACTCTGCTGTGGTGCTATCATGGTTTTATGTAGTTGGGTCCATTCAGAGTAGGCACTACTCATGAAATCTGCCTCAGACTTCTACAACCAATAATATATTTCGGTTATGTTACTTAACAGCCGCAAGTGTGAGTGCTTGTCTTAATGCTGCTTCGCAACCCGTATTCACCATTTCTCTTCTCTGAGTCTGCGCAATGACATGTCCAGAGAACATTATATTTCCCTCAAAATGTACGTTATGAGGAGATAACATATACCTGGTGATAGCAGAGTTTTCGTAGTGGATCCCATAATCTTCTTATTATCCTGTATGAAACATTCGGAATATCCTCAATCAAAGAGGCAACTCAGGGATTCATTACGTTCCTCCGAAATGTTTACATCCAACAATTTTCTCATCATTCTAGAGAAGACACTAGGCGCATTCTTCAATCCAAATGGCAATCTATTAAACTCATAGTGTCCTTCTGAGGTACTAAAAGCTAGGTATGGTCTAACCTCAGGCTTTACTGGAATCTGATAGTATCCTTTACTCAGATCCACTTTTGAGAAATATTTAGCTTTATTTAGTCTGGCAAACAGCTGATTTGTATCCGGCAATGGATCCACCTGTCCTTCTGTAATAGCATTCAGTCTCCTGTAATCTATACAGAGTCTATGTTCTCCAGAGGGCTTCCTTAAGAGTACAACACCGGAACTATACGAAGATTCACTGTGTGAAATAATTCCTTCCTTCAATAGATAGTCTATCTCTTCCTTCAAAGCTTTCTCCTTAGCAAACGGAATCGAATATGGTTTCATACAGACAGGTGTAGGGTCTATCAGTTTCATATCATATTCCAATAGGTTTGTATGCCCTGGTCGGTCTGTTAACACCTCTGCATGATTATTTAGAACCTGTTGCACTCTCTCTTTCTGAGTTTTCGTTAAATGTGTACTGATTTTCACCTGTGCTGCTGTCTCACAGGGGTGTAATGGATACTCAAATGATGAAAGTGGTTCCTTTTTCATCTCCATGGCGATGGACAAGGTCAACAAGTGTGTCCCCTCCTGATGTTCTCTTTCCAAATATTTCTTCAGGAGATTCACATGATAGATTTTTTCTTTCCCCTTCTTATCTATCTTATAATTTGTTCTAGATACCTTCTCTAAAACTGTATATGGACCCTGCCATCCAATTTGTAACTTATTCTGACTCCCGGGCAAAAGAAGCAGTACTTTCTCTCCCACAGCCAAATTTCTGTCTTTCGCCTTCCTGTTATAATAGGCAGCATGTTTCTTCCTGGCTTGTTTCAAATTTTCATTGGCAAGTTTCCAACCAGTTTTTAAACGAGTGGTCAGCTCATTCACATATTGGTATGAAGATGTAATGTTTTCCTCTGCCTTTTCATCAGTCCACGTTCTTAACAAAGCTACATATGGACCTTTAATTGTGTGGACCTATTTGTCCATGCACCGGTATGGTCTCTTCCACTCGAAGCTTTATAGTGATGATTTTTCCTCCCAGAATTATCATTCACAAAACGACCGCTACCAATTTTTCTTTTGGGGCTTCTCCCCACTTAAAATTCTTGATGAGAGATTTCCTCTCTACATCCTCTTCCTCCAGTTTGTTTAAGTCCGATTGAGGGATTGTCGGCTTATCCTGGGGTAAGACATCCTTTTGCACTCTCCGCATAGTGGCCATTGTAAAACAGTTAAGTGAAGCTTGTCCGTGAAAAGGGGCTTCCCATTCCATTTGGTCCACTTTATCAAATCTATTTTTCTTTTTATTGTCAGGCCTAATTTTGCCCCATGGCGTGTCCAGGTCCTGATCCATGTTCCCACTTGTGGGTGTTCCCTCATGTGCTATGCTACACCTTTCTACAAAATTCTCAATGTCCCATCTTGCTTTGGGCCAATAATAATTGTGAGCCACCTTTTGAATGATGGTACCTATCTTCTCATGGTCCCCATCTGGGTTCACATGTAGGCTCCTTATTAATTCTGTCCTATATCTCTTTGGAAGAACCAGCTGTCCGTGACCATGGGATCTAGTTCCGGCCTTCCTATACATCAACTTGTTTTTCATGTAAAAATCTCCCTTGCCTGGAGTTGTATGACAAGTTGACAATTTTCTGAAACAAGGCTTGAGTGTTTTATCCCCAGCCTGTGCCTTCCTCATCTCTTCTGGAGTGGTATCCAACATAATATCCTCCTCCTGTCTTGAGGTCGACCTGACCTGAAGGGTTGCCATATACACAGATTTTCTTCTGCAACGGTCAGTGTCATGATTGTCCATCTGACAATTCTTACACCACCTTTTTCCTTGGTTGAAAGATTTTCTTTCATCATATTTCCTTTCATCGAATTGTGGGAATTTATTTTTATTTTCATACCGTGGCCTATCAAACTGGTGCTTACTTTTGTTTTGATCTCTAGGATCAAATTGATTAAAGTTCTGTGGTGCCCTAAAGTTATCCACTTGTTTCTTTTTATTACCTGTTACCTCTGCTTGAGCTGCTTGATACCTTTCAGCAACATTTAGCAACTCACCCAGCCTCTCTGCACCTTGTTCCATGAGAAACTTTCTCAGGTCTGGAGCCATGGACTCTCTTAATTGCTCTATAAGGACCATTTCCTTAAGATCTTGGGTTTTCCCCAGAGAAGTCCATTTCTCCAAGTATGTCTCTATTCGTGCAGAGAACTGGTGATAGGTTTCACCTGACAGTAGTTTAGCATTCCTAAATTTTTTTCTATAAAATTCTGCATTCTTTTCATACCTTAACAAAAGAGCCTGCTTTAGCATGTCATAATTTTCCTGATCACCTCTGCTCATTTTTGCAAAAAACTTCATAAGCTGCCCCACGAAGTCCCTGAGATAACTTTAAGCTCCACCTTTCTCTCTCTAACCCATACGTGGTAGCTAATAGTTCATACCTATTTAGGTAGCTCTCTATATCATCGTCTTTCTCAACAAAATGATCTAAATGAAAATTCATAGCTGAGGTTGAGGCTCCTTGGCTAGCAGTGGCATCAGAGGCAAAGGGACTGGCACCATTTTCAGGAGCATGGCCTTGAAACTCAAATTCCCTGAGTCGTAACTCATGTTCCCTTTGTAATCTCTTATCTTCTGCTTCCCTTTCTGCAGCTAATTTCTTGTCTTCTCTTTCTGCAGTCAATCTTCTTTCTTCTGCTTCCAATTTCTTAGCCTCAGCCTCAATCTGCCACCTCTTAGTCTCAGCCTCAGCCTGCAATTGTAACTTCTTAATTTCCCTTTCAGCCTCTAACTTTCTTTCGGCTTCAAACCTTCTTTCTTCGCGTTCAATAAATTTGTCACATTCCGTAGTGACATAGGCAACCATAACTTGCCCATCTAATCCTAACTCTTTTGCAGTCTGAACAGCAGCAGATCGAAACTTGGCCAGGTCCGCCATTGTCTATCAGGTAAATTTCTACAATGTCTAACCAACAATTCAATCTCTAAATATATATCTAATGGACAACACAGGCACCGTGAGCTCAACCTTATTTAATTCCACCCAAGGATACCTTTTAATTCTTATATTCCCTGAAGTGAATTACCCCCAATATTTTTAATAGGGAAAGATTCAAAATCCCAAGAGCGAGACCCCAATATATGTGGTGAAGTGGGATGTTATAAATATTTATAGGGGACTTAGTGTACTGACTGAGATCAGCTGTGAAGGTATATATATCTAATAAGAGTAGTGTATTATATATAACCTTACTTGCTGCCACATATGTATATCTCAGTCAGAATTATTCTGGAATAGTGTGATGACTACGTTATATGTCTAGGGTATGTGTATGATGAAGTGTAAGTCAAAACAACAACAGACAGATAAACAATTTAATTTATTCCACCACACTTGACAACACTGTGACACTCACATACATATAACACTCTAAAGGATATCTTAAAGGAGTCACTGATAACTTTTCAAATAACAATATGTATTCATTGCTGTTATGAATGAATATGTGTCCTGATTCAAATACAAAGGGAACCAGGAATCACAATCAATTTTACTTACAAGTTATATGTACAGAATTTATCAATATGAATATTGTAATGACATATATTATTAAAAGTATCATATGTGTGTCAGTTGTGTAGTAGTAATATGAGGTAATACTGGTTTTGTTTTGTTCAAGCTCTGTTGGTATTTGTCATCATGACTTCAATAGTTTGTCTTTATTGGAACTAGTATTGGAGATGTTCTCAGTTCCTGATATTAACACAATTTAATTCCCCTCTTAATGTTATTTTTACAAGGTCATTTTAAGATGGGGGTACATAATTTTGAGCTCAGCTGGCCACATCAGCTTATCTTGCGTGATGGCGGCAGGAACAGACTCCTCTGCTCGATTCTCCCCTCGGCTCTGGAGACACCTCACTGATAGCTAAATGGACCAAGGAGTATGCTGTCCGACTCTGGATTCAGCAAAGCTCTGACCAGGTGCTGCTCAATACCATCAAGACCACGGTCCCTGAAAACAAGAAGGATGTACCTTCTACTTCATAACTAATTGATACTCTCTAGTTCTACACCGAGCACAATACATCACAAACATTGAGTTCAGAGCGTTAGGCCAACTGTCAGCTTCATCTGAAATACTTTATACCAGTATTTACCTCCTTAATGGTTACCACGCCTCTGCACTTCCAGCATTATTTCTGTCTAATCAATAATCTAGGTGTCAGTGTACTGTTTGGCCATTCCATGCAGTTTTACTTTCCTCCGACACCTTCTGTTCAGGCTGGAGCATTATAGGCTTTACATCATGTTTGCTACTGAACTACACATATATACAGGCATAAATTAACAATTCACATTCAATTTTCATTAAAAGATACTGAATGTTTCAAGCTTACCACAATTCATGGAAATAAACACAGATACGTTGATTAGCAATGAATTCTGGCACAAAATACTGGCACAAATTCCCATCTGCTTATGTTCCAGGCTTTTATTTAGCAAAATATGAGCTGGCTTCAACGCACTGTTGCTTTATCAAGCTTATTTGCACTAGTGGTCTCGAACTAACGCTCCTAAGTGAGTATATCAGCGAGTCTAGCCAATGGAGCCACGTTTCGACAAGTGTTTGAAAAAATTTTACCTTTCCACGTCTCCCCTAACAACGATAGATAGTATTTATAGCCCGACCAATCGTGGTTAGTCTTTCATTTGTTGCGCTCCAATCAATTTGGAGTTTACATGGTAGGCTTCTTTCTATTTGAGTCCATCTGTTCGTTCGTTTTGGTAACGCAGTATAATTAATGTTAGGATTAATTTAGGTCATTACGCAGTCTGCCTCTCAATGTTTTTCCAAGAAATACAGCACACGTTTCATTGAAGAAAGCGGGTATAATACAGTAAGCTTTTACTATCAACGTGAAAGCGTTACAATTTGCAGACGAAGCAGAAAACAAGGGGGATTTCGAGTACCTTCTTTGTGACAGCACTGTTATTTTACCGTTGCTCTTTTCTTTATTAATTTTATTTGTTAGGCTTCATATTTACCTAATAATTTATATATGTGGATTAGAATATTCCACGACAATATATATATATATATATATATATATATAGATATATATATATATATATATATATATATATATATATATCTATATATATATATATATATATATATATATATAATTAATTAGCAATACCTTGCATAAAGAAATGTTATGACAGCAAAAAATGAATGGGTGTCAAATTACCACCATAAAGGGATCGCTCAGTCCTGCATTCACTCTATTCATTCAACTGTGATCACGTGCATTTTTTTTTTTATACTCACATCTTTGGTAGCCACTTCGGGAACAAAAAAAAAACAATATTTTTAGGACTTGCCCATACAGAATCTTCAATGGTAATCTTGGCCAAGAAAACCCCAGGTCCAAAAAGACGGGTTGAATTCACTACTTCCGGGACCGTTCTCTTGGGAATACTATGGTTTTGGATGTCTGTTTAAGTCACATAAAATTGTCCAGGCACGAGCGTTTATAGCGAGCACAGTGTCAACATCTTAGATTTCAAATGAATGACGAATGTCAGGTCGGCACCTTCTCACAGTATAGGAATTTAGTTGGTCACACCACCACTTGTCAACAGTGTCGGGAAAGTTACTGATTGTAATATGTTACTTGCCACAAAGGCTGAAAAAATGACTAGAGTTTTCTCAGGAAGAATCAAATCAGGCTCGATGACCCGTTACTTCTTTAAAATCTTAAAGTTCTTGTAAAAGTTATACATCAAATCTTTAAGGTAAGAATGTTTGTTGTTTTCTTCACAGATTTATCTCTTTACTCAAACGCTGGCAAAGTTTGGGTACCACAGTTTCACTATATATAAATGGAAAGAACACATATCAAATAATTATACATACTATAACTGATAATTTAAACTGCAAGCGTAGCTTGTCTTATAGTTTAACACTTCCCATGGAATAAGTTATATTTAAAAATCAAACTTCCTGAATTAGGAATACCTATGCATTCCGTCAATACTCAAGATGTAGCATCATTTAATAAGTTAGTTTTTAACGAAAATATTCTCGTCTGAGTATTAGCAGTTAAATTAAATTCCTTATGGCTACATGATTTTAAGCTAGAAATTATAATTTATTCAGCTTTCCACTGTAACTCGTCGACTAGAGAATATAACAGACTTAATAATTTAACTCTCTGCACAAATCTAACTAGCAAAATGAAATAAGCGATTTAACACTTTAACACTCACAAAATACTAGATAATAATATAAGATTTACCTCAACACAGAACTACTAAGAACTTAAACCACTACGATCATACTAAATGACATCTCTATTAACAGAGATTCTAGAAATCGAACGAAGGCTTGTTCCAGTCTTGACTGCGAAGTTACTGAGTGAAAATGAAATCTAACTCCCTCCAGTATATATGAAACACCAGACAAAGATGTATATGTCGGCCCTATGTCTGAGATAGCCAAAATAATCACAGTTATTTCGTCAATCTGCAGCGATTGACCGAATGCATTCTCACGCTAAATCGTCTGGTGCGAGGGACTGACACGTTACGTAGAAAGTTATTCGCTTAATCAGCAATGAAATGCGTTTCTAAATGAGGAACGAAACTGGCGAAAGTGAGAATGGGAAAAAAATTATTTCTCACAAACGAATGGATGCGAAAAATACAGGAAAAAGGTAAAGAGTGATAATAAAAAAGGGATACGGGTGACAGAAAAAAAGAAGAGGATATAGGCAATTCAATGATCATAAAACCTCTGTGACAGAACGTCCCCTCTTTAAGATATGGAAGCACTCCATATCTACGTTATGGAATTTAAATTCCTATATCCGTAGTTTCAGGGTGTCTGTCTTCTTCCCTCTCATCTCCCCCTCTATCTCTCTCCAATTCCTACTCACGTCTCCTCCCAAAGTTTCCTTTCTCTGGAATGTCTCCCATGCGCGCTTGAAAAAGTGTCGCCGCTTCTGACATTCTTGAAAGAGTTCGTGTGTGTGCAGTGGAGTTTCCCTGCCACTATCGTCATTTTCGTCAGTTTTGGCGATCGTCAGGAGATGGTCGGAGGTTGGCACTGGTTTTTCCAAGTATCTCTTTAACAGATTTAAATGGAAAACCTTTTCCTTTCCTTGAATAGAGATCTGGTAGTTAGCCTTAGAAATCTTTTTCAAGACGGTAAACGGCCCTTGCCATCCGATCCTCAGTTGGTTGTTTCCGGTAGGGAGTAACATCAAAACTTTCTCTCCTGCTTCCAGTTCTCTCTCTTTCGCGACTTTCCTGTATCGGTTAGAGTGCTCTGTGCGTGCTCGCTTAAAGTTGGTCGTTGCTAGGTCCCATCCTAGTTTCAACCTTTCCTTTAAATCCGACACATATTTACTTGTTGAGATAACTGTCTCATCAGCCTTCTGGTCTGTCAGCGACCAAAGTAAGGCGTCAAGCAGGCCCTTAATGGGTCTGCCGAATAAAAGCGTAGCTGGCGGAAATCCTGTGGAAGTATGAGGAGATTCTCTGTAGCCAAATAAAGCTGCAGGAATACAAAGATCCCAATCGTCAGTTTTCATTTGTGCCAGTTTACTTAACATCATGTTGAGGTTTCCATTAACACGTTCCACGAGCCCATTTCCGGCCGGAGTATATGGCTTTGTGTAGATGTGTTGGGTCCTCAAGATCTTCACGATCTCATCCATCAACAGGTTTCGGTATGGAGATCCGTTATCCGTCAACACTTGTTGAGGGAATCCCAACCGAGTGAAAATCTGCACGAGGGCTTCTGCGACATGCTTGGCATCTGCGCATGTTAGCGGGATAGCTTCTGCCCATAAAGTGCATGTATCGACTAAGGTCAGGATAAACCTGTTCCTTCTTTTAGTCCTTTCTAAGGGTCCTAAAATGTCGATCCAAAAGATTCAAGTCCAGCATTAATAAAGCCAAGACTAGGACTTTTCCTGGCGCCGACATTGGTAGTGATCACGACATGGTATTGATGACGCTCAAGCTTAAACTCAAAAAGAACTATAATCAAAACAGATGTTCTCAGTTAAGATTCAATTTAGACAAATTGAAATATCCAGAAATCGCGGGAATCTTTGAGGCAACTGTTGGAGGAAAATTCGCAGCTCTCAACTTTTTGGAGGATGATATCAACTCAATCACAGAGAACATGAAAGACGTGCTCATTGAATCAGCAACAGAAATACTTGGTAAAAGAAAGAAAATAAACAAACCATGGGTTACAGATGAAATTCTGAAGTTATGTGATACACGGCGAGAAATGAAAAAGGTTAAGAAAGAGGTTCCTGGAGCAGCATGGCAATACAGTATGGTGAATAAAAATATTAGAAAGAAAATGAAACAGGCCAAAGAAAAATGGGTAGCTGATCAATGTGAGTCCATTAATACGGGGCTAATAAAAGGTAACAGCAAGGCAGTTTTTGACACATTAAGAAGACTATCAAAACCCCAACAGCCCAGGGTAACTGTCATAGAAGATAGCAATGGGGCTCTGCTCAATGAAAAAACAGCTGTAATGAGAAGGTGGACAGAATATTTTAAAGAATTATATAACTGTAAACTTGACACTGACTTAGGCATATTAAACAACATTAAGTGCGAAAACAGAGAACTCGGAAATGCAGCAATACTACGGGAAGAAGTGGAAGAGGCTATATGTTCGATGAAAGGAGGGAAGTCACCGGGTGTGGATAATATACCAGCAGAGCTCTTGAAATATGGAGGACCAGATATAGTAAAAATCATGACAACAATTTGCCAGAAGATATGGAGTACAAAAAAATGGCCAAAAGAATGGACGCAGTCATTAGTAATACCGCTTCCAAAGAAAGGAAATCTAAAAATGTGCAAGAACTACAGAACCATTAGCCTTATTAGTCATCCAAGTAAGGTGATGTTAAGGATACTTTTGAACAGAATAAAACAGAAATCAGAAGAAATCTTGTCAGAGGAACAGGCTGGCTTTAGACCAAAAAGAAGTACCTCAGAACAAATCTTCAATATTAGATTACTGATCGAAAAACATCTCCAGCATCAACATGATTTATACCATAACTTCATCGATTTCACTAAAGCCTTCGATCGAGTCTGGCATGAAGGTTTATGGCAAATAATGAGAAAATTCAATTTTGATACCAACATCATAGATATCATTGAAGCACTATACAAGGACGCAAGCAGTGCTGTTTTTGCAAGCAATGACATTGGAGAATTTTTCAAAACAACTGTAGGAGTTCGCCAGGGATGTATCCTGTCACCAGTGCTCTTTAACATTTATCTAGAACATATTATGCAGGAGGCTCTCTACGATTATAAATCAACCATATCGATTGGAGGCCGACCTCTGTGTAATCTAAGTTTTGCTGATGATATTGATCTGATAGCTGGAACAGAATCAGAACTTCAAGACCTTACCTCTAGACTGGAGAAAGTAACAAGAACATATGGGATGGAAATTAATATAGAAAAAAGCAAGATATTGGTGAATAGCCATAAGAAACATGTTCCGACCAACATTACGTTAAATGGGCAAACGTTAGAAGAAGTTAACACCTTTAAATATCTCGGGTCCACTATATGTAGTGATGGAAGATCAAATAAAGAAATCAAGACAAGACTTGAGATGGCCTCAGCTGCCATGACAAGGTTGAATGTGATCTGGAAAAGTAACATCAGTTTTCCTGTGAAGATCAAATTATACAAATCACTTGTATTATCTATTCTCTTGTATGGGTGTGAGGGCTGGACACTCACTGCAGATACGGAGCGAAGGATTCAGGCTTTCGAGCATAAATGTTATAGAAGAATTTTGCGCATTTGCTATAAAGAGCACAAAACAAATGTCTATGTTAGAGAGAAGATAAACACCTATGCAGGCCATCAAGAACCACTTTTGTCAATAGTGAAACGTCGAAAGCTTGCCTGGTTTGGGCATGTAACTCGTCATGACTCCCTTTCGAAAACGATCCTCCAGGGAACAGTCGAAGGTAAACGGAGAAGAGGAAGGCAAAGAAAATCCTGGGCTGATAACATCAAAGAATGGGCAGGACACGGTTTCTCCACACTTGTACGCATTGCTGAGAATAGAGAGCAGTGGAGGACCCTGTCTGCTGATGCTTCCACCATGGCACCCCTACGACCCATGACGGGTTATGGGTTGAGATGATGATGAGATGATGAAAATGTCGATCACAACCCGTTCGAATGGTGTTCCCACTATTGGCATTTCACCCAAAGAGACTGGGGGTGTCCGTTGCTTGGTGGCACACGTTGGCACTGGGCACAGGATTTGACATACCTGATAATCTCAGTATTTACTCCTGGCCACCAATAATGAGTGGTTATCCGTTGGTTTGTGGCGTTCTGTCCCATATGTCTGCTGAAGGGAAGAGAGTGCCCCATTTCTAGGATTTGGCTTCTGTACTGTTTCGGTACTAGGAGCTGGTTATAACCTTGATCAGGCTTGCCTGTTCTGCGATAAAGTACGCCATCCTTAGAAAAAATGTCCCCGTGCTGTCTGGGTTCCTTAGCCATGGGCAGTTTCCTAAAGCAGGGTGCCAAAGTAGGGTCCTTTTGTTGCACTTGTTTAAGTTCCATGGGTAAAATATTAGGCGCAGGCTCCCGTTCCTTCTTGGTTTGCCCTCTTGTAGTTACTGCTGCCACAATCGGCTTTTCCGGTTTCCCAATAGACACGTATCTACCGCCAAGTATGACTGGGTAGATGGGATCATCCATAACAGCCGCTTTGATCACGCCTCTGACAAAATCGGAGTGGATCTCCACCAGTGCGCTGGGAAGCGCTGTAGGTGCATCACTCTTACGAACTCCACAAAATTGGACTTTCTCTGCTGTCTCTTGACCGGGTTTAACTAGGTTTCTGGCAACAATGCAATCATAAGAAAGCCCCGTGTCAAATAAACAAGAAGTTTGAGAACCGTTCAATGTAACAGTACTTCGCGTTGAGGGTGTATCCCCAACAGGTTGGGAATCACTGTCAATAATTCCGCCTTGCGAGACTGTTAGCAAGCATCCGATGCGTTTAGGTTCGGTGTGCTCACTCTGATCATTAGTCCCGTGCTCATGAGTTCTTCCTTTGCCACCTTGTCCTTTCTGGCCACGCTGCCATGAAGGGCGGTCGGGTTGATCAGACTGCTTACTGTGGTTGGGGTACTTGTTGTTGTAGAACTTGGATGTTTCAGGAGGGGGGTTTTGAGGTCCAGTTTCTCTGTGGTTATTTTGGTTAGAAACATGAGGAATATGAGAAGATTGGTCTAGATTATTTTTCCGAAAATGCTCTTGTGTAGGTTTTCGTTTTGTGGCCGGCAGTTCGGCTAGCGCATTTTGATAGCGCTCAGACTTTTCTAAGATGTCTTCAAGCTTTTCTGCCCCCTGCTCAGCTAGAAATCTCCGGGTATCAGCAGACAAAGTGTTCTTTATTTGTTCGGTTAAAACAAATTCCTCAAGACCTTCATAGGTAGAGGGGAGCTGTGAAAGCTCAAGGTACTTTGTCAAATATCCCTTGAAACGAGATGAAAACTGCTGGAAAGTTTCAGAGCTCTCCTTCCTGCTGTTGCGAAACAGTTGCAAAAATTTTCGAGCATTCATTTCGAAGCGCTCCAGCAAAGCTTTCTTTAACAAGTCATAGTTGTCTTGTTGGCTGGTCTCCAGTTTGGCGTAAACATCATACGCAGAACCTTTGAGGGCCTGGGAAAGTTTCATACACCAACGCGACCTCTCTAAACCATACAGGGTTGCAATTTTCTCAAATTTTTCTAGCCATGTGTCAATCTTCTCATTTTGACAAGGGAAAGATTCAAGAGCAAAGGACATAGCGTTGAGTTGAAGAGATTGAGGGTTAGTTTGATCAGTTAAGGAAGAATGAGGAGAAGACTCTCCACTGCTGGAGGTAGAGGCAGCACCATGACTTTGGAACTCTAGAGTTTTAAGCGCCAACTCGTGCTGTCTCTGTTCCCTCTCCTTCTCATGCTGTCTCTATTTCTCTCTTTCCTCATGCTGTCGCTCTTTCTCTCTTTCGTTCGCCCTGCGAATTTCCATTTCCTCATCCATCTTCTTCTGCTCTAATAGACGGTCTTCCGCTTCTTTCCTCCTTGCTTCTTCTTTTTCCCCTTTAGCTTCAGCTGCTTTCCTCTCCGCGTCATATCTCTCAAGTTCGTCCCTGACAAAAGCTTTCGCTTCTTCTCCATCCAAACCTTCTTCTCTCGCCTCGTCCCTGAGGAGCTGTCTAAGCTTTGCCCTCTCCGCCATAATAAGTCAGTGGCTGAGATTTAGACAAGAAAGAGATAAGAAAAGGATACACTGGTTCCTACCACTTGCGAGAAAAATACCAAACAAAAGATGATATCGCGCCCTGGTGAGAACACTCCAGCTTCACCCTATAGGTGTCGGCAAAACACGGGAAGTAGCAGTTACCGGTTATAAGCATTTTGCCCAATTGGCGTAGGGCATGGCGCCAGGGGCTACTTCCGACAGTGGGAGAGATTCTAGGATCTCACAGGACAGCTACCGCCCGCTTTAAGCTGGGCAGCCCCCAGTCAATAAGGTGTTGTCCCGCCACTGTCTGCTTTCCCCATTGGGTGCATGGGGATTAGGGTCAAACCCGAACTGTGGACAGAAAATTTTGCACCAAGCAATTATCGAAACAATAGAAATAAGCAAACTCTCAGATTGGGATGCTGGAACGTCCGGACTATGTTGACTGGACTATCCCAAAACCTACAGGATGTAAACGATGTAAGGAAGACAGCCATTATTAATGATGAGCTTAAACGACTTCAGGTGGATATAGCTGCACTTCAGGAAACGCGCCTGGCGAGCTCTGGAACGGTGAGCGAGAAGGACTACACATTTTATTGGCAAGGGAAAGATCTTAATAAAGCTAGAGAACACGGAGTAGGTTTTGCGGTCAAAAAATCGCTAACTAAAATAGTTGAACCAGGCGAGAATGGATCAGAACGCCTGTTAACGCTCCGCCTGCAAACTAGCACAGGTCCCGTCACCCTTGTCAGTGTGTATGCTCCTACTCTGTACTCTGCCTCAGAAGCTAAAGATGAGTTCTACGAGAATCTAACAGCAATTATCAAAAGCATACCTAGGCAAGAACAGCTTGTTCTCCTTGGTGACTTTAACGCTAGAGTGGGTGCCGATAATGTTTCATGGCCTTCATGTCTGGGCAGGTTTGGTATTGGCAAGATGAATGAAAATGGACAACGGCTCTTAGAGTTGTGCGTCCACCATGACCTCTGCGTGACCAACGCCTACTTTCAGACAAAACCCCAGCATAAGGTGTCATGGAGACACCCACGATCCAAGCACTGGCACCAACTTGACCTGATTCTCGTCAGAAGGCCACTCCTCAGGTCTGTGCTCTCCACGCGCTCGTACCATAGTGCAGAATGTGATACAGATAGCTCCTTGGTTTGCTGCAAAATCAGAGCACAACCAAGAAAACTCTATCGTGTCAGACATGAAGGGAAACCACGCATTGATACCAGCAAGATGTCAGACCCTTTCATGATCGCTCAATTCACTGCGACCTTCGAGAAAGTGCTCAGTAGCCCTCAGCATGGTGATACTATTACAAAGAACTGGGAGCATCTACGGAACACCATTCAAAGTACTGCACTTGCCACCTTTGGTAAGAAAACAGCAAAGTCAAATGACTGGTTTGATGCTTCATCAGATGTGATAGCACCTGTCATTGAAGCTAAGCGCAGTGCTATGAATGAATACAAACGTTCACCGAGTGCCAGAACCCTACAGATCCTGAGGGCTACGAGAAGCAAAGTTCAACAAACTGCTCGACGCTGTGTAAATGACTACTAGCTCCAGCTGAGTGAGAGCATCCAGATCGCAGCGCAAACAGGCAACATTAGACAAATGTATGACGGTATAAAGAAAGCACTTGGCCCCCATAAAAGTAAGACGGCACAGCTAAAAACCATCAGCGGAGAGAAGCTAACTGATAAGGGTAAGCAGATGGAGAGGTGGGTCGAGCACTACTCTGAGCTTTACGCTATAGACAATACCGTTACGCCTGCAGCCCTTGATGGTGTCAACAGTCTGCCAACTATGGAGGAGCTGGATGCCGAACCAACATTAGAGGAACTCAGCAAGGCCATTGATAGCTTGGCCTCTGGCAAAGCACCAGGCAGTGATGGGATTCCTCCTGATTTAATCAAATGCTGTAAGAGCACGCTATTACATCCCCTGCATAGGATGCTGTGCCAGTGCTGGGAAGAGACAACTATTCCTCACGACATGCGAGATGTCAAGATTGTAACACTGTATAAAAATAAAGGAGACAGAAGTTATTGCAATAACTACAGAGGCATCTCTCTTCTTAGTATTGTTGGTAAGGTTTTTGCCAAAGTCATCTTAATGCGACTACACAAGTTAGCTGAGCGCATATATCCAGAGTCACAGTGTGGATTCCGAGCTGGCAGATCAACAACAGACATGATCTTCTCTCTCCGCCAGCTTCAGGAAAAATCAAGAGAGCAGAAAAGACCATTATATATCGTCTTTATAGACCTCACAAAAGCATTCGACCTGGTTAGTAGGGATGGACTCTTTAAAATCCTCCTGAAAATAGGCTGCCCTTCTAAAATGCTGGAAATGATAAAGTCATTCCATGACGGCATGAAGGGAACAGTCCAATATGTTAGAAGCACGTCACAGCCCTTTGATATACGAAGTGGCGTTAAACAAGGCTGTGTTCTGGTTCCGACCCTCTTCGGAATCTTCTTTGCCTTACTCTTGAAACATGCATTCAGAGATGCAACTGAAGGAATATGCCTTCACACTAGGTCAGATGGCCGTCTGTTTAATCTTTCAAGGCTGAAGGCAAAAACAAAAATCAGAAGGGTCACTATAAGAGACTTGTTGTTCGATGATGATGCTGCAGTCGTCACTCAAAGCCAACAGGAGCTTCAGAGCTTGATGAATCGCTTCACTAAAGCATGCAAGGACTTTGGTCTCACAATAAGTCTAAAGAAAACGAGTGTGCTGAGTCAGGATGTGGATGCTGCACCAGTTATCACTATCGATAACTATGAATTGGCAGTGGTGCACCACTTCACATACCTAGAGTCTACCATCAATGACAAACTCTCACTGGATACAGAAATCGACAGCCGCATTGGCAAAGCTGCAGCTACCTTTGCCCGCCACACATCGCATGTTTGGGGAAACTCTAAACTCACAATGAAGACCAAAGCTGCGGTATATAATGCCTGCGTCACCAGCACACTACTATATGGCAGCGAGACCTGGACGACCTATGCTAAGCAAGAAAGAAGGCTCAATACCTTCCATTTGCGGTGTCTACGCCGCATCCTCGGCATCTCGTGGAAAGGTAAAGTGACAAATGTCGAGGTGTTGTCACGTGCTGGCCTTCAAAGTATGTATACGCTTCTTAGACAGCGCAGACTTCGCTGGCTTGGCCATGTTCGCCTCATGGAAGATGGTCGCATTCCAAAAGATATCTTCTACGGACAATTGGCAGATGGCAAGAGAACAGTTGGGCGACCACAGCTGAGGTTCAAAGATGTGTGCAAGAGAGATATGAGGGCACTGGACATGGATCCAGCAACATGGGAGGATGAAGCTGCCGATCGCACTAAGTGGCGATGCTATTTACGACGCCACCTCAGATTGGGCGAAGAGAGGCTCACACAAAAAGCAGAGGTGAGGAGAAAACGTCAAAAATAAGCAGCTGAGGGCTGTCACCTCAGCGGCGCATTCCCATAGTCAGTTATGACTGAAGGGGCTATTATTATTATTATTATTATCGGCAATAAAGCACCTAATGCAGACGACTACGCCAAATAAATGGTAGTTAAGATTACTCACTGAAAAATAAGTCGCTACAGTGGAAACAAAATAATTATTGCAAAAATTTAAAGAGGAAAAAAAATCCTTTAATTTTTTAAAATCCACTATCAAGTTCACCCCTGAAGACAGTTAGGGTAATGGAGGCAATTTACAGGATGTAATTGTCTGAACGCACTCCTTAGCTTTGCTCAAACACCTACTTCTTCAGAATCCTGTGAATGTTATACACTCACAAAACTTTACCAGCGTTTAGTATTACAAAGTCAGTAATTAACATATATTCCGACAAAATCAACCTGTAAACCAAATGTATAATGCTCAATAATGCTGTGGAAAAACAATTATTAGCCGTGTGGTCAGCACGCCCATGAACAGATCGTTACGTCTAGGGGATAAATTATTTTTTAAAAGTACAAAACTCACCAGACATCACACTCTTACTCTATGTCAGAATAAAGAATATTAATCCTGCAAAAGAGCTGATATTCGTATTTGCTCAGGACTAGAGTTCAATTCCCGGAAAAACGAGCCACCATTCTGACGTCTCGTTTTCCTGTTCAAAAGTTCAAAATCCCGTTAGACGAGCCAACCATTCTGTCGTAGATTTTCGATAGGGAATTAAGACTTGGGTTGGTCCCTTCTGAATAGTTTAGAATAAGTGATAGTCACAGTGAGAAGTAGTAATAGCAATAGATTTCCACGAGTGAGATGGTAGAAATGTGATAGAGGCTGTCTCTGAAATCAAGAAATCTTCTCTGTCTTTCACCTATCTTCTACGACAGATTTAGATTGAGCCAGACAGTCTACACACATATATATATATATATATATATATATATATATATATATATATATATATATATATATATATATATATATATATATATATATATATCCACTCACCTACATACACACATAAGACGACAGTTAGACGTACAGACGTGGGAAAAACTATGACAATGATTATATGAAAAGTTTGGGAAAACGAACTGACCGACACGCTGGAATAAATTGTATGAGTAGTTTATTTATCAAGACTAAACTTCTCTCACAACATATCAAATCACATCAAGCATATACAAAAAAATCATAAAGTAAAAAAATCAAGAAATGCTACAAGAATGATAGACCCATTGGTATGATCCTTCCCTCGATGTATAGCTCACAGTCCTGTTAGAAGAAAGTGATAGCCCAAAGAGTCACATATACATATGATTTAGTCTAAAATTCTTCCCCTTTACGGTATAAACAGACTGGATACTCTGATCTAGTCTAAGGGAATATATATATATATATATATATATATATATATATATATATATATATATATATATATATATATATATATATATAATTAATTAGCAATACCTTGCATAAAGAAATGTTATGACAGCAAAAAATGAATGGGTGTCAAATTACCACCATAAAGGGATCGCTCAGTCCTGCATTCACTCTATTCATTCAACTGTGTCCACGTGCATTTTTTTTGGTTATACTCACAGCTTTGGTAGCCACTTCGGGAACCAAAAAAAAACAATATTTTTAGGACTTGCCCATACAGAATCTTCAATGGTAATCTTGGCCAAGAAAACCCCAGGTCCAAAAAGACGGGTTGAATTCACTACTTCCGGGACCGTTCTCTTGGGAATACTATTGTTTTGGATGTCACATAAAATTGTCCAGGCATGAGCGTTTATAGCGAGCACAGTGTCAACATCTTAGATTTCAAATGAATGACGAATGTCAGGTCGGCACCTTCTCACAGTATAGGAATTTAGTTGGTCACACCACCACTTGTCAACAGTGTCGGAAAAGTTAATTATTGTAATATGTTACTTGCGACAAAGGCTGAAAATGACTAGAGTTTTCTCAGGAAGAATCAAATCAGGCTCGATGGGCCTGTTACTTCTTTAAAAATCTTAAAGTTCTTGTAAAGGTTATACACCAAGTCTTTAAGGAAAGAATGTTTTAGTTCTTCACAGATTTATCTCTTTACTCAACGCTGTTTCAAGTTTTTTTTTGGGTACCACAGTTTCACTATATAATAAATGGAAAGAAACACATATCAAATAATTATACATACTATAACTGATAATTTAAACTGCAAGCGTAGCTTGTCTTTTATATTTAAACTTCCCATGGAATAAATTATTATTTAAAAAATCAAACTTCCTGAATTAGGAATATTCCTATGCATTCCGTCAATTAACTCAAGAGCATCATTAGCATCATTTAATAAGTTAGTTTTTAACGAAAATATTCTCCTCTGAGTATTAGCAGTTAAATTAAATTCCTTATGGCTACATGATTTTAAGCTAGAAATTATAATTTATTCCGCTTTCCACTGTAACTCGTCGACTAGAGAATATAACAGGCTTAATAATTTAACTCTCTGCACAAATCTAACTAGCAAAATGAAATAAGCGATTTAACACTTTAACACTCACAAAATACTAGATAATAATATAAGATTTACCTCAACACAGAACTACTAAGAACTTAAACCACTACGATCATACTAAATGACATCTCTATTAACCGAGATTCTAGAAATCGAACGAAGGCTTGTTCTAGTCTTGACTGCGAAGTTACTGAGTGAAAATGAAATCTAAGACAAAGATGTACACTATTTCCATAAACTACGTAATAGCCTCCCCTTCTCTTAACACCTCCTGTCTTCGCACCTCACGCCAAAATGACCATTCTGAGCGAATGAGTGAAGGCGCCTTCTCCACCCTGACACTGAGAATCTACCGAGGAAACTACGTGTCAGATGCAAAATACCAGACAAATGTCTGATACTGCGCCCGGGGAGATGTCGGGATTCACGCCTCACCTCAGCGCTCACCGAGAAGCTACGTTTTGACAAGTGAGAATGCAGACGATATGTCGGCCCTATGTCTGAGATAGCCAAAATATTCACAGTTATTTCGTCAATCTGCAGCGATTGACCGAATGCATTCTCACGCTAAATCGTCTGGTGCGAGGGACTGACACGTTACGTAGAAAGTTACTCGTTTAATCAGCAATGAAATGCGTTTCTAAATGAGGAACGAAACTGGCGAAAGTGAGAATGGGAAAAAAAATTATTTCTCGCAAACGAATGGATGCGAAAAATACAGGAAAAAGGTAAAGAGTGATAATAAAATAGGGGATACGGGTGAAAGAAAAAAAGAAGAGGATATAGGCAATTCAATGATCATAAAACCTCTGTGACAGCTTCAATGGAGTCTATCTTTACACAAGATTACTCTTGGCAGAGATGTAGATAGAAGGGTAATACCGCTTCTATCACATGGGAGTATTCACAAGATATTCAAAATAAGCGAGAAAAATACTGCTTTGGCTGAGTATTTTAACTCTGTAATTCTGCCGACACTTTTGTGAAGGATTTAAGCACTTATTAATTTCCGCTCGTTCAAACCCCCACCCCCGATTTACTCAGTGGAATTATATTATTCTAGTATAGCTCTGTTTAGAGTGTGTGTAATAAATTGACTGAGACAAACAGGCGGTAACTTTAAAATGATTAAACCGAAGTTAAATTTGTATATATAGAAATAACAAAATTTAATAATCACTTAAGTTTTAACAGTTCGAAATTAATTTGAATAGTCATGGATCAAGAAAAGTTATCATCACGGTCGATATAGATTGTGATATGTTACAAGAAGTTCAAGTGGCAGCATATATTTGAACTTAGCTGCCAATGACAGTTCTGCTCCTTCTTATGGGGTGATTCTTTTCACACTGCTCACGCTCGTCTCTGATCAAGGTTGTCGGGTGTAGCTCTGTCGTAGATTTGTGATAGGTGATTAAGACTTAGTTTTGTCCCTTCTGAATAGACATAGAAATAAGTGAGAGCTCAGTGGGAGGTGATAAAATAGAAATAGATTTTACGAGTGAGGTGGAGGAAATATAGTAGATTCTGTCTCTGACACTCGAGAAGCTTCTCTCAGTCAGCCTATCATCTACAACAGAGTTAGATTAGTCAGACCAATCTAATATAATATATATTAATATATATATTTTCTCAAAATTTTCTAGATACGTGTCAATCTTCTCATTAGGACAATGGAAAGGTTCTAGAGTGAAAGACATAGCGGTGAAATGAGGAGATTGAGTGTTTGATTGATCAGTTAAGGAAGAATGAGGAGAAGATTCTCCATTGCTGGAGGCAGAGGCAGCACCACGGCTTTGGAACTCGAGTCTTAAGCGCCAACTCGTGCTGTCTCTGTTTCTCTCTTTCCTCTTTCTGCTCCCTCTCCTTCTCGTGCTGTCTCTCCTTCTCTCTTTCTCTATCCCTGCGGATTTCCATTTTCTCATCCATCTTCTTCTGCTGTAATAGACGGTCTTCCGCTTCTTTCCTCTCCGCTGCTTTTTTCTTCTGCTCCACATCATATCTCTCAAGTTCGTCCCTGACGAAAGCTTTCGCTTAGTCGCCGTCCAGTCCCTCTTCCATTGCTTCCTGTCTTAACATCTGCCTCAGTTTCGCCCTCTCGGCCATAATAAATCAGTGGCTGAGACTACTCAAGGAAGAAAAGAAGAAAAAGGATATACTGGTTTATACCACTTGCGAGAAAATACCAAAACAAAAGATGATATACTTTAACCTGGGATACCTCCTCCTATGATATAGTATCGAACTATCGCTGCTATTAATCGGCCAATAAAGCACATAATGCAGAGGACTACGCCAAATAAATGGTAGTTAAGATTACTCACTGAAAAATAAGTTGCTACAGTGGAAACAAAAAATTATTGCAAAAATTATAAGGAGAAAAAAAATGCCCTTAAATTTTAAGTCCACTACAAAATCACCTATGAAGTCAGATCGGGTAAGGGAGGCAATTAATCTGGACGAAATATTCCGAAACGCACTCCTTAACTTAGTTCAAACACCTTTCTGCTTCAAACCCAGTGATCGTTAGACAATTACAAACTTTACCATCGTTTAGTATTACAAAATCAATAATTAACATACATTCCGATAAAATCAACCTGTAATTCAAATGTATATTACTCAAAATGCTGTGGAAAAACAATTATTAATTGTGTGGTCAGCACACCCATAAACAGATCGTTGGTCTAGGGGAATAGTTATTTTTAAAAGATGCTAAAATCCACGAGACAATCACACTCTTACTCTATTTCAGAATAAAGAAAGAAATCCTACAGACGAGCTGATATTTGTCGTGCTTGCTAAGGACTAGAGTTTCCAATTCCTAGACAAACAAAAACACTATTTGTCGTAACGTCTGCCTCTTCAAAGTTCAAAATCCCGATAGACGAGACCTCATTTGTCCTAACCAGAAAAACTCGTCTTCCCTATTCTAAGTTCAAAAAAATCCTACGGTACAAAAAGTCATAGTCAATGAATTTCTACAAGAATGAATCTATCCTAAGGAAAATATTGTTAGCAACAAAACTTGCATAAAGAAATTACAAAGTGGGTGCATATATCAAAAACCATCACTCAGTCTACTCTCACTCTGTTCTTTCAGCAGGGATCCCTGTCTCACTTTCTTACCTAATGTCTGGATGGTGTTCGCCGTCTGGCGCACTTTATGACACACCCAACGTAAATCTGCCTTTCGTTTGATGAAGCGGATACCCAGCTCTGCAGATCTTGGTTTTATCCAATGGGCTCGGGGAGCGTCCTCTTCATGCGATATTTTGTTCAGATTTAGTTATTGTCACTTTACTCAGTTCAGGTAAGAATTAGTTTAGTGGGCCCACAATGTCAGAATCACGAGGTTTCCCGTATTTAGGAAATTGACCGGTTGGTAACTTCTCTCAAAAAATAATTATTGTTCACACCACCATTTGTCAAAATCGTCGGAAAGTTAATGCTGGTAATATTTTTCGCCACAGAGGCTGCAGGTACTTGATGTTTTATCAGGAAGAATTTAATCTGGCTCGGTAGGCGCAGTTATTCAATTTGTCTTAAAGTTTGTGAAAATGGGTACTCTGTCGTTCTGGATGCAACCACAATGCCAGACATTTTGTACACCCACACGTCTTTAATTAAAAGAATGTTTAGTTCTTCACAGACATTTCTCATCAGTACTTAAACGCTGGTAGAGTTGGGCTACCCCAGTTTTCACTGAATAAAGAAAAACAAACATATAAAATACTTAGACATACTATTCCTCGGTTATAACTTACATTATAAACTGCAAGCGTAGAGCTTGTTTTTTTATCGTTTAAAATCTCCCGTGAAATAAGTTATATAGTCAAATCAGTCATCATGAATTAGAAATACATACGTGTTTCGTCAATACTCAATGATGAATTAGTGCAGTTATAAGTTAGTTTAAAATATTCTCGACTGATTATTAGCAATTTAATAAAATTCATTAATAGCCGAATGAGTTTAAGCTAGAAATTATAATTTATTCTGCTTTCCACTGTAACATGTCGACTAGCGAATATAACAGACTTATAAATTAATTTCTTCTGTACAGAAATCTAACTAGAAAAATGAAATAAGCGGTTATCCCTGAATCACTCAATTCTACTAGATATTCTTCTTCTTCTTCCTCGTTCGCCCCGAAAAGGACGGTGGTTGCGTTGTGTCTGTTTGCGCCTAAGCTGTGATATCTGCACCTTTCGGTCGACACATCCGACTTCTGCACGGCATTTTTTAGGGACCGGGTTTGCCTTCCCATTTCGATCCGCACTCGCTCAGCCAGACTGCACTGCTGCAGACTGTTTCCAGGACCACAACGTGGAGGTGGAGTGCGGTCTTGACCAGCTCTGGTTCGCTGGTCCTGACGCAAGCAGTCAAGCTATGAGTCGCTGACTGCGTTCACTATTGCTGCGTCTTTGGGTCCCAATTCTACTAGATATATATTTACCTCCACACAGAACTACAGATTGATACCACGAACTAGAATCCTTCAATATAATGGTAGTCTAGAACTCGGCAAAATGTTGCCAAGAAACTCAGAACTTTTCAATATACAAGATATTTTCTTGCACGAGTGATTTGTCTACTGCAGATTTAGGAGGACTGAATGAAATCAAATTTCAGCTACTGGGTAGATATATGAAAACAGAAAAGGATGCGCGCTATTTCGCAAACACCCCCCCCCCCCGTATCCCCTCTCCTCTTGACACTTCATATACTAGACGCTGGCCATAACTGCCACAACGCGTCTTCACACCTCTATGACATGTCTCATTTCTGAGCGCCGATTGGCGTCTACTCACACCTAACACCGAGAAACTTAACCGTAGAGCGCCGTGTCAGATGAAAGTGTTAGACATCTGCCATCCCATGTCTATCGAGACGAATTTTCACACTATTCGCTCACAACCCGGGACTGACATCTACGTAATAAACTGCGTTTCTAAATGAGAAAAGAAACAGGCGAAAGTTTGAATGGGAAAGTAATATTTTGTCGCAAACGAACGAATGCAAAAAAAAAAACAACAACAGAAAAAGGATAAAAGAGCGATAATAAAGTAGAGGACATGGGTAGAAAAGAAAAGAATATAGAAAATTTATTGATCATAAATCTCTATGCGACAAGCTCGTTTCCCAGAAAAGTCAAGGAGAACGAACGAACTTTATTTTGAGAGTCTACCACGTGGGTCCTTCGTCTTAAAGCTTAGGCCACTGTTCCCTTCATGTTCCAGAGATAGTACTTTCTGCTGGTAGCACCAATAACTACGGTAAAAGAATAGAACGAAACTTTCTTCTGAGTATGGCGTTTTCCACCTCATAGTTATGGGTTCCTATCTTCCCATACCACCATCCCATTAACTCAGAATTTACCCTCGATGAGAATTAAATTTACTCCCTCGGGATAAAACTTTCTTTACATTTTAATAGAATAGCTTTCATAGTTAATTTATATTTAAATGAAACGGTTAATAATACAGATAGTATGTTTACATACACATCTCCACTGATTGAAAAGTGTTCACAACATAACTTGAATATGTTTTCATTTATGTTTACACCGATTGAAAAGTTTAACTTTAAATGAATATTTTCACATAGACATTTACACTGGTTTAAAGATTGAAAACTTAGATTAATTTTAAAGTGAATATGTTTATATGGACATTTACACTGCTTTGAAAATGTAAGTATTATACTTAGAATGTACATCATTTCTTTCATCTTTCCCTTCCTGCTCCGTATGGAACCTGAAACTACTTTATGCTTTTAGTTCTCTTTACGAAACTAGCAATAAAGCAATCACCAGCTCATGCAGTGGTGGTTCATGAATCATCATTCTATACGCTGAGGTTGCCAGTCTCAAATGACTGTGACAGCGCCATCGCCATTTTGTCGGTTGTTCTGTACCTTCTACCACAACATAGCATGTGGCAGCCATTTTTAGGTCACATCTAAAAATAGAACATTAGTAATGCCGCTGAAGGAGTAGCAGCCAATCAGAGAAGAGAAGCGTCTAGGCTAGCGCGTCAGTTGAAAATTCTTTATCATTCCAATCGCCTGTCGCGGAGAGAGAACAAGCTATTGAGATCTGAAGTCTAATTCGAGCAAGATCATGCCTAGGACTTGTGAGTAGATATAATATTTCTCCAACATTCTAAAGTCTTTACAGTGTTAGAAAGGATATAGGATATTGGGTTTACCATCTTTGTGCCGTAGTATTTTAAATAAGAATATGCCTAATTCTGTGGTATTTATTTCGCGTGCGGTTGATGTTAGATCTAAATCTATTCGGACATGGCGTGGGTCCTTATTCAGGAAACATAACACGTGGCCGGTACTAGAACTGGCATATTCAGTTATTACATTTGTGTAAATGAAATTTAACGGTTAAGTATCTCCATATTGTTTGGGGTTAAGGAAACGTTCTATGATCTAATGTAAATCCGGCACGTAGTCGGTTTGAATAATATTGAATTGTGGCGCGATTTAGATTGTTATATTTATTAACTACGGTGCGGATGCCGAAATAGTTTATTTTAGTGTGGCAAATGCTGCATTTTATTATGTTACAGTTTACTAGAATAAAGTCCTGTGCTTCTTCAGTAATGTTAGACTGATAATGTGGTATAAGTATTAGTAAGATCGGCTATAGCTAATTGGTGTTAGCTTTCTTAGTTTCATAGTCTTTTATACCGTAAAATTGGTTATTTGTACCGCTTTAAATAGCTTTGCTAAGCCATTATTTCTATAATATTTAGTATTATAATGTAAGGTTACTATAGAATGTATAACCACGCAGCTTAGCTGGGTTGTTAGCTTGGCTGTATGCTGTTCTCGCAAGATGGCGTAACCATAATAGCACGAGGTATGAGTGGGTACCTGTAGCTGATTGATCATGGCTGACTGTGTTGGGCGCATGTTTTCTGAATGGCAAGTGTTGTTATTTATGCTATTGATTTTCACTTAGACATTGTTTTTATATATTGTTTTTCAGAAAGTCTACGAACACTGTCTGGGTGTTAGGTAGTATTAAATGTTGATCTGTATAAGGCTTTGTGTTGCTTGAATTGCTAAGTCTTCCGCTGAGAGGGTTGCAAACAACCAATAATTGCAACCCCTGTCAAACGATCCTTAATAACATTTTCTTAGTGCATGGGTCTTGGGTGTGAGGTAGCCACATCGACATAAGTTCGCCTCAACTACACTTAGCCCTGTCAATGATATGACCCGTGTATATTAGCTGCCCTCTATGTTTTACCCCATGTCCCGTTTACTCTCACCGGCCC
>JAMPIV010007947.1:0-12500 GCA_024509875.1 Oreohelix idahoensis
GAAACGTTTACCCTTTGTAGACGGGAGAGAAACGGAGAACACAAAAGGAAAAATATGACTGAACACGTGTTTGAAGATAGCAAGGCTAAAAGACGCAATTGGTAGTAAAAGAAAAAAAATTCACGTCACTAGTTGACACAAGGTAAGGAAATGGACAAAAAAACGACTTTAGCTCGGGTCAGAAACAGTCATTTCTTGGACTTTTACGATACTTGGTTGTTATTTGAATTCAGCGGCAAACGCCGTGGAGAAGGTTCTCGAACATATTTCAAAAGATAAAAACTAACCTTGAAAAAGTAATTTTTTTTTAATAATAATGTTATGAATATAAAACCTAGCTAGTTTGATAGCCCATCTTGAGCAGAGAACTAATATACTTTAAATTATACAGACGGATAGATAATAAGGAAGATATTGACAAAAGACTGTGTTGTTCATATCAGATGAGCGACTGCACTGTTAAAAAATGTCACTAAAGTTTCAAAATTTTCGGCCTTGAGACACGCAAGTGCCAAAATCGAGCTGTAATTAAAGAGAGGGGAAAGGGGGAGAATTGTGGCTAAAAATAACTTCGGAGGCAGAAGTGTGTAGGGTATTGCATGGCGTTGGTCCAAGAACCAAGCGTGTTTTTTATGAAAAAACAAGTAGAGACAGACGGACCAACAGACAGTAATACATACTTGACTGAGAGCTGACTGAAATTTGACTTTTGGTTGTAGATTTGAAAGTTAGGGGGGGGGGGGAGTCGGTGATTGGATGAATGAAATCATATTGGCAGGACAGAGATGCGCATTTTTGCCATTCGTTACAAGACTGTCCAGAGACACAGTGGTTTAGTGCCTGTGGTGTTGTTTCCAGAAGATAATACATAATTTTAGTGGGACGCCATCATATAGCCAGCAGCTCAGCTGAGTTTTGCTAGCATTTAACTGTGTTCTCAATTCTGAATTCTGGTAAGAATGAAAGCAATTCTTTTGTACATTTTAATATTTCGAGTGATTGATACTGCCATATCATATAAAATGATTACGACAAGTAAGTGCTCGCTCTAGATCCCCAGCCCAAGTTCAGGGTCTAGAGACAAACAAAATATATGGACGCCTACTAAAACTATGGAAGGCGGATCTATTGTTGAGATCAGTGGAACATATCACCTATCTTATTGAATAGAAGGAAACTATTGAACATATCTCAGGTGCAATGTAGTCTTGGGGAACTAGTACTATATGAAAACAACTGGGTAAGATGTGCTGTGTGGTCAGAGAGATCTGACCCAGTCTGTGGGGTGTTGTTGTGTAGTGTTGTGTGCAGAAGTGGCTCAGTAGGTAGAGTTCTGACACATGCCACAAAACTTTTATTTCAGAATTGTGAGTTTCTGTTTGGCACCGAAGAGGTGCCAAATGCTGTTGTGAAATACACAAGCGTGGACCAGTGCAGTCTAACATTGTGTCAGAGCAGCCGAATAGTGTACTCCAGCACGGAGAGGAGGGGCCACCAGACTCTTGTACAAGATCGACGCAGTCGAGATAAGTGAGATCTGGCCTGCTGGAAATTCACCAACGAATTTATCAACTAATTTATCAACTAATTTACCAACTAATCCATCAACTAATTCACCATCTAATAAAGACATACCATTGTGGGAAAATAAACCATGTATTCATCCCATAAGTCAATTGACAATGTTTGGTAGTCACGGACTGGGCGTGATGATACCACCCCAACAGTACATTCAGTAATAGTTCTCCTGGGACAATCTAATATAATTAATATTAACCAGACTTATAACATACCTTTGTAATCACATTCCATTTATTATGTCATATAATTATGCATTCCATTTATAACTCCATAATATTTCATATGTTCTGACCAACAAACATTTGGTTCAGAACAAATAAATTTAGCAAAAGATTTAATATTTAAAACTAAAACAGCCTGAGTTAGTTCAGTGTGTTATAAATTTTATTATTATTATTAGACTTAATAAATATCTGTGTGTGTGTGTGTGTGATCTACTACAACACATTACATTTCAGTACCCTAGACTTTTTTAACGTAGCTACATTCATATTAGTAGAGAAAAAAAGATATGTTTGAGGTCGTAAGTGGTAGTAAGAAGGGCCTTCTGTAATTCGCATCAACATTTATCTCAGGAGCCTTCACAGCTGACCTCATTCATTACACTAGGTAACATATCAACCATACAATACCATCAAAATCCACTACAAGCAGTGTGGAGTCAGTTGGATTCTGGTTCAATCACGACTGGTTCCCTATGGCGTTTTGATTGTTCTTTCTCGTCAGGAGTCGAATGTTTTGTCAGCTGCACGTCCCTTGCAGCACGGCCGGAGTAAATTCTTAGCTGGCTTCGTCAGGTGCTCCAAAAACCTGTCTGTTGTATGTGTCTACCGTCGACTTCTGGCAGCTAGTGCCAAAAAATTGAGAGGAAACGAATACTTCTTTTAAGTCTGATGTCTCCTGATGCAAACATCAGGTGGCCTCCGCTTTCCTCTACCATTTAATCTTCATCCGAATTTACCCCTGGACATTAAATCTCGACCTATAGAGTCAGATGAAAGTGCTGTAGGAGAGCGGAAGGGTGCATATTACTTCTAATCATATATGGAATGCAGTGGGAAAATCTTAAAAAACGCTAGATTTTAAGGTCGAATTTTTTACTACGTACAGATGTCGCTTGTGAGCTTCTGTTTGGTGAGACTCATAGTTAAGTCAAAATGTGACCTCGTAACGTTCTGTTGGGTGAGACCCAATCATAATTAAGTTCAGTTTATTATTGTAACCTGAACCCCCGAGGTAAGGAGTCTGATGTTATTTTAAGCGTTACTCCCACCCCCTCATCTAACACGACTGCCTGACCATATAAGGTATTGCCCCTTCAGAGTTACATGTACATAAATTATTATATCACCGACGTGTCTTTGATTACTACATCTGATAAATCTCTTCCAAAGTTGTTATAATCCCTAGTTGTTTATTACAACAAGCTATTTGCCGGAAACGAAACGCTTATATCATTTCCTCGTGTCCCAATATTCAATATTGTTAATTCACGACAACTTGATGTTAGGTTGTGTTTTTACACGTTGCGTCCACGTTATTGCTGTAATAACAATCTGGTTTACACTGCCAGACACATCTACCGTCTGGTTTGAAGTAATTATGCAATTTAATGGGGATAGACTGCTTAATACGCGCGTATATAGCTAGCGATTAATCAAACACGTGGCTTTGCTCCATCTGGCTAGAGATGTCTGATCATGCAGACACAGGATTGCATGTCATGTGCAGTCGAGTCTAACCGTATGGGTTGTGGTGAACGAGGTTAACCGAGAGTAAGAGAATACAGCTTCACGAAGGCGAAGAGTAAGATAATGAACGGATGAAAGACAACAAGGATGGCACAGTACAAGGAAGCAAGGATGGTCACAGGAAAATGTAACAACTGAATATACCACTGGTCCCAAAAAACAAATTGCAGCATAAGTCATTACGTCACGATGTTGTGACGTCTCCGTGCAGGCCTTCAGCAGGGGAATCAGCAAAGGAAACTTTGACTCCGGAATTATTTTCCACCCTGTGCCGTAATTTAAATTCGTGATAGACTTAAAACAACTCTCACAGCGTTGTTTTGGCACGGGTGTCAAATCTGACCAACGCTCTGAGCGTTGTTCCGGAGTCAAAGAGTTAAAGAGCTCTAAATGTATGCTCATGTGTGTCGAGCGTCCGATTGGTTAAGGGGTTAGAGTGCTTTCCTCTCGAGGCGCAAATACCGGGTTCAGGTTTCGAAATCTGGTAGCGTTACAATCCAGTCTACCCAGCAGTAAATGCTTACCTGACACTGCTAAGGGGTTCGGGGAGGCCAAGGCAGTGAGGAGATGAACGGGTCACTCCATCTAATTAAGAGCTGGACCTAGGATGGTGGAGACTAATACTTCATGTCACTATGGCAGCTTTTGCCATGGGACTAGCTTTACCTTTCAATGTATGCAGTTACTGTTAGCGTGTGATACTTTCAGACCGTTCAGGTTACAAAATCGAATTTGTGGCACCACTACCTTCCATAACTGTAGCGTGGATCGTTTTAAAGGACGTAGCTGATGATTGGAACTTGCCTACTGGTAGATACTTTATGTTGTTGTAAATGGTAGATTCTCTGACTAAACAGCTGGATGATCTGAATCAGGGGTCGGCAACCAATAGATCCCGATCTACCAGTAGAGTCCAGTAGATCTTTAGGCGACTGTGCGAAAAAAAAAGAAACTATGGGCATTTTTTTTTTTATATATATACATCCCCGCCGGCATGTAAAATAGCGGTGTCCCGGGTATCAAAGGTACTGTTTCTGCATTCCCAATGAAAACTCTCGAGCTGGCTACTAAAATATTTCTGTCAGCTGAATGAGATAGGAACGCGATCTTTTCTTTAAGTATCATGAAAACACCTAATGAGAGGTCGCAGCATGTGGGTCTGAAAATGCACAAGATGAAAACGAAGATAATGAGAATTAATGCAGGAAATAATAACAAGTTTGCACCGAAAGACATGCCCGTCCGGGATGCAGAATCATACATATATCTCGGCAGAAAATATAAATAGAGACAAAGTTGAAGGGACAGTGTTGACTCCATTTTATCGTTGAGTTCAGTGAAGAGGTAAATTGAAACGCGAATGGTTAAAACGGAATGAATGTCAACAATGTTCTTCAAACGAAAATTCCAACAAGTATCGTTGAATTCGTGAACTTGATTTGAGCACACAAATTACTGTATATGACGTGAAATCAAAATGGAACAACAATCATAGTTACAGATGCGAAGATCATAAAAAATGTTAATATTCACAAATGTTAAATAGTCTGTTGTAGATTCTCTAACAGTTAAGTTCTCTTATATCCAGTGACTAAGGATCACTTCCATTACCATATAACAGACATGGTAGAACGTCCGTTGACCTTCTCCCAAACGTTTAAGAACAAACGGAAAAGCAAAATTTTACATACTTGTAACTCCCAGACTTTCTTCATAATTTCTTAGATGCACAATCCTGTAGAATATGATGAAAGATTGGTGCGACTAACCTCTGTCCATCGAATAGGTAAAACGGCATATTTAAAACTGATGAACATATAGAATTCATTAACAGATTGACAGTGGAACAAAAGATTACAAAAGGCTATCGGACTCCGTGTGTCACCAATTCTAGGAAAATGTTGATCTCCGATGAATTCCCGCTAGACCATTAATAGGAGCGGCCTGATACTTTAATTTACGTAAATAAACATGCCATAAGAAATGGGGCGACACTTACTTCATACTTCCACTATTGGCTTCGCCATGAAGACCAATAGATACGAATACAACTGATGGCTTCTTCAAATTTGCCAAAATCAAAGGATAACACAGCGGACATAAATATGGTCCGAGCTGCCCCTTACATGACGTCAGAAACTACTCAACTAGGTTACACGTGCGACCAAAGCAACTCACACAGCATTGTGCACGTCAGTGCGTGAATCAATCGAACGCACAAATAATATAACTATATAAAACTGGTGCGTACATTTGGCAGGACCGAAGACTACCCCCGTAGGTAATAAATGTACGTAACAGACAGACGATAATAATTTTTTTTTAGAAGGGTACAAGATGCAAAATAAGCATTCGTTGATTTGAGAAATACTGTATATGGAAATCAAAATAAACCAAGTCCAACATAAAAATAAGAATATTCAGCGCAAATCTTAAGCCAATTCTAGTATCTGGTTCTGAAATACGGAGAAGAACAAAAAGAACAAAAAGAAATTACAGACTCTCATAATTGTGCACTTCTGTAGAATATGATGAAAGTGGTGCGACAATGTCATCAATAGAGAACTGATGACAAGAACCAGACAGGTGACAGTGGAACAAGAAATTACAAAACACGGTGGCAGTGGATAGATCACACAATGCGGAAACTTGTTGATAACATTACAAGGCAGTCCATCTTGTGGAATCTCCAGGTTATAAGAAGTAGAAGTAGATCACACACGCCCACACAAAAGTACCTAGAGATGAGGACTGGAGACACAAATGAAAATGATGAGGAACACATGGATGGATCTTCGGCACGCAACAGGAGGACTTAGCAACAGGAGGACTTAGCAACAGGAGGACTTAGCAACAGGAGGACTTAGCAACAGGAGGACTTAGCAACAGGAGGACTTAGCAACAGGAGGACTTAGCAACAGGAGGACTTAGCAACAGGAGGACTTAGCAACAGGACGACTTAACAACAGGAGGACTTAACAACAGGAGGACTTAGCAACAGGAGGACTTAGCAACAGGACGACTTAACAACAGGAGGACTTAACAACAGGAGGACTTAGCAACAGGAGGACTTAGCAACAGGACGACTTAGCAACAGGAGGACTTAGCAACAGGACGACTTAGCTACAGGAGGACTTAGCAACAGGAGGACTTAGCAACAGGAGGACTTAGCGCGAATTTGTTGAAGTCCCATTCTCCTTGGGGAGCGCAAGGATAATGAACGAACGAATGACTGAATGAGTATCTTACCGTCTCTTATCTATTCACTAAAAGCCAGACTTCGCTGATCTGTATAGTAAAATTGTATAGGGGGAAATAATCCAGCCTTCGGTAAAGATGTGTAATTAATGCAGTTATTCCTCTTAGTGAATTTAATTTTCTCAAGAACCTGTAGGAATGTTTACGTACTAAACTTAATTGGTATATTTCCCACGTGGAAGTAAAGGTGTGACCGGGGGAGGAGGAGGTAAGGAACGGCACCAAATCAAGTCCTATGTGACCGTGGGAGGAGGAGAATGTGTTACTGCACCAAATCAAGTCTGTGTGACTGTGCAACTTTGGGGAAAGGGAGGAAAATCTGTAGATCGCTTGTGGTAAGGGAAATAATCACAAGACTTTCTTTAGTGTAGTTCTTCTGTAGAAGACTGGTTATACACCAGAGATGTTGCTTTCAGAAGTAAGAAACAACCCAGGTAATCAGGAATACTCGTAAGTGCTTGTGTGATTTTTAAAACTGAACTTGAAGGGTTGACTATAAACAGCAACTTTAACAGTCAATGAAAATTTCCAACAGAGCAGTGTATTTGAAAAGTCCAAATGGTTATAAAAGATATTCTTTATTTCATTTCGTTTCCATTGCAAAAAGTGGCAGCTTGAGAGAAATTTCTGGTGGGGAGGAAAGGAAAAACTGCCAGCTTTAGCCTCGATGGCAAAAGGCTTACGGCTCCTCAGTAGTCGTTTTGTGGCATGTCTATTCACTGTGGAAATTCTAGCTAAAATAAAATTCGAACGAGACTTTGATCAAAACTAAGTCGAACTTACGAAAACGTGGAGTAAACCACAAATATAATCGTAGCAGGGGTTAGTGCTGGGTCACTAATTACCCTGGTTGGTAGGAGATCTCTAGACGGTTATATACTTGTCCTAACCGTATGAGTCAAAGGCTTTGTGTTCTCAGTAGGGGATGCGCCATGCTGCTCCACACCTCGAAAGAGAACGCCTTATGTTGTTTTGACTCTAGCTCTGAGATAACTGTCTCAAGCTCTGACTGGTTACTATGATGCATCAGTCTTTATACTAGTCCGGTACTATGGCTTGATGGATGAAATATTTCTTATTGGAGTTAAGACCGGAAACCTTCTTATGATTGGTTTTGGGGCCTAGCTGACTGTTGAAATAATCTTTAACCTAACTAACTACGAAACCTCTAGTCTAAAATTATTGTTTCTATGTGACGATGACCAACCATTGTTCAAGGTTCTCTCTAATCTAAATGTTTTCCGGTCTGACTTGTATGGAGGCCACACAAGGTTTGATGACATCATGGGTTCATGTGTGTCATGACTGATGATGTCATTGATTCTTGACTAGTGGTTTATTTATCTCTAACTAGTCATTCATAAGTACTTTACTATAAAGCTAACAGTTGTAGCGACGTAGTAGTTTACAGTGTTACAAAGGTCACCCATTCAATAACCTTGTAGATCTCTATAAAGCACATGCCTTCAACAAATGCTATTAAGCCTTTCTGTCCTGTATCATTCATTCGAGATTTTTCAATGTCTTTTTCATTGTTTTCAGGTCTGACCATTTCCTTTCTTCTTGTGGTTTTGTGTCTCTCTCTATTTCGCTTACCTTGATGAATCTAGAAAAGCTGCCTTGCATGTTATCAACTGATTTCCACATTGTCTGCCTTACTATTCTGATTAAAGTTTCAATCTCATTTAAACTTTCCCTATCCACTATCCAATGATTCTTCACGAATCCACGTTATGTTCTTCATTAATGAGTTATGAGTCATAGTTTGTGTTTCTTATTCATTGTTATTTTTGTTTATAATGACTTATCTCTCGTTGTTGTCATTTATATCTGCGTAGTTGAGTCATTCTGTATTTTTCTAATCAATAAATTTTTTTTTTTCTGTTTCACGACATCTCTTGTTTTCTTCTTTCATCTTTCTCTTTCTCTCTCCTCTCATCTATGTCTTAAGGTCTCCTCTGATTTATGTCTTTAATTCTCCTCTAATCTGTATCTTTGTCTCTCTTCTCGCCTGTCTCGTTATGTCTCCTGTCTATTTCTCCCTCCTTTCATCTACATCTTGCTGTATCCTCTCTTCTATTATTTTTTTTAATATTATTTCACCTATCTTTTTCTATCTCCTCTCATCGTGTTCTTTCTATCTCCTCTCATCGTGTTCTTTCTATCTCCTCTCATCGTGTTCTTTCTGTCTCCTCTCATTCATTGCTTTCATCCTCCTCTTTTTCTGTGTTCTCAAATATCTATTACTCTCTGATTCATTCAAAACCCGCGGCACTTTTTCTTTCTGGCGGTCTTTCAATTTTCTCACATAGTTCTGTACTCCCGCCCTCCACCCCACACCCCCCCCCCCACCCCCCAATTACATACGATCAATCACTGCCCTTTTTTTCTGTCTCTTTCTCTTTCACAATTATTTGTATATTTCTTTCCATCTATCTAATTTTATGCATTTATTCACTACTAATTGGTGAACTTCTTGAGGATAATCTTCCTGAGTGACTCAGCCTGATATAGATTCCCAAACATGCTTCCAAACCCTATCAGTTTCTTGCATGTTGTAATACTTCCATTTGGATTGTGTCATGGCCTTTTTTATGAAGTAATATATAAAAAACACTTAACGGTTAATCCTTGACTTAAGGGGTGGAGCTACACCATATTTTAGGTCAAAACAGCACAAACATGAAAATTGGGATTAATCTGTATTCAGACAATTCATATTCTCCTGAATCTAAATATGTTAAAATAATTTGTTTTAACACATTCTAAGGTGGTGAATTTTGATTTTGTAAATAGTATTTTCTTCAGAAATTGTGTTTTTCCTACGAAGAAAATCAAAATTATCTCATAACTTGTTTCCCCCCCCCCTAATATAGTTATAATTTGCGTAGTTTGTAGTCAACCAACATCCGATTTGGCACAAACACTTGCCATTGGACAACAAAACTTTTAACAGATTCGATTATTGATATCTTTTCAAAATTTTGATCTAATGCAAATAATGTTGTACAATTCTGAAACATTGTTATTATTTTTAGGTACAAAATTTAAAGTTCTATATCTTAGGATCTACTTAAATTATCAAAAAACGAATCTGACAAAAGTTTAAAATTATAATGATAAAAAGTGTGTTTAAATTTGGTATTGATAGCTTAATAAATAAAAAACAGATTAAGCAAAATAAAATAGAACAAAATAATTCAAGATGGCTGCCGTTTCCATGGCAACTAATTATGTAATACCATCAAACTCTTAATTATGCGTATCTGTGATTGATGTAGGTTAAGTTTGTGCATTTTCACTGAAATCGTGTGATTAATAACGAAAAAAGCATTTTATGGTATCTTCCGCCCTTCCTTAACACAATGACAACTATACATCTCACCTCCAGCATATCTGCTCCAATTATGTTCTCTATTGTATCTCTCACGACTTACATATATTCAATGATGTTCCGCAACATTTGATCTTGTTGAATCCTTTTTAAATGGGAAATCCGTTCATATAGTGACCCCAAGATTAATGTCAAGGGAAACAATACAATTAATATCTAATTTTCATTACCAAAAGCATTGTTGTGCCCCTTGTTCATTTAGGGGACAAATCGACAAGCGTTCTAAAATTTATATATATATATACACAAACTCCCACGATACTCCAAACTTTCAAGTTTTGAAGTGAAACTATCAGGATATACACAACTTTAACTTTTGGAATGAGAATATCAGAATACGTAAAACTTTAAGTTATATATATTATATATATAGGGTGTTTATAAAGTCGCTATGCAGTGAATTTGAAAAATATTTGAGAAATTACGTCACGAATGATGCAAATTTACGTCATGATATTCTGTGTTCCAATGCTGTGTTCCACAATCCAGTGTGCAGCATTACACAACAAGCCCCAATTGAAAACCACCTTTCTGGTGACGTAGTCTCGCCCGGGCGTAAATTTCACTGCACAGCGACTTTATAAACACCCTGTAAACACACACACACACACACACACACACACCATATATATGAAATATTTTCTAACGAGAAAAACGAGGACTTTGATATCATCTATATACGGGGAAAAAATACATAGTATAAAAATATTATAAATTATATTATATAAAATATAGGATATATAGAGAAAATATACTAGAATTGCTTTAATCAATATATATATGGATTAAAATTATATGAATATATATATATTAATTCATATGTTATCTCAAATAAATACGGCCCTAGTTGGAAAATAACAAAATCATTGGAGAACAAGCTGAATACATTCGAGAACAAATGTCTTAGAAAACTCATGAACATCAGTTGGAAAGAATTCAAGACTAATCGGCAAATAAGAGAAGACTCTAGGCAGAAATATGTCTCCGACTATATAAGGAAAAGACGATGGTCATATATCGGTCATGTCCTACGAATGCAAAACAACAGAATACCACTACAGGCGCGCACTTGGGTTCCTGAGGGTAAGAGGAAAAAAGGAAGACCAAAAGAAACACTCAGAAGAACAATAATAAGAGAAGGAAGAACGTTGGGCCTAAATAATGTTAAGAGGAGTGGGCGTCTACAAAACAACAACTGGAGAGCACTGGTAATATATCCTTATATTTTAATATTTAGTTAAAGAATTTATTATTATTATTATTTTATTAAAAATATTTATATACCTTACAAAGATTGATTTCAATATGATTGCTCACAGAAGTAAGATAATCTCTGCAAGTTTTTAAGCATACCTTACAAAGACTCAATATGTGCACCCTTCGTGACGCGACAGATATCTAGTCGATAGTCCATTTCTTCCCACACTCGAATCAGCATGTCTCCTGTAACAGCAGCAAAGGCTCCAATGATCCGCTCTCTCAGCTCCATCAGATCTCGAGGCAACGGTGGGACAAAGACACTGTCCTTGATGACGCCCCACAAAAAGAAATCACATGTAGCAAGAGTGACAGTGTGTTACATAGTAGTCTCCATCGAAACTTAAAGTTTTACGTATTCTGATATTCTCATTCCAAAAGTTAAAGTTGTGTATATCCTGATAGTTTCATTTCAAAACTTGAAAGTTTGGAGTATCGTGGGAGTTTGTGTTGATATTGCCTCCCGTGCTTTGCTGTAGTGATTCAACAGTGGCCAAAACTCAAGAGTATCTAATATGGGCTTCAAAGGTATCTATCTTCGCACAAGATCACTCTTGGCAGAGATGTAGATAGAAGGGTGATGACACTTCTATTACAAAGGGAATCTTCACAAGATATTCAGAATAAGCGATAACAATACTGCTTTGGCTGAGTATGTTAACTCTGTAATTCTGCCAACGCTTTTGTGAAGGATTTAAGCACTTAATAATTTCAGCTCGTTTAAGCCCTCACCCCTGATTTACTCAGTGGAATTCTATTATTTTAGTATAGCTCGGTTTAGGGTGTGTGTAGTCAATTGACTGAGACACACAAGCAGTAACTTTAAAATGAATAAATCAAAGTTAAATTTGTAACATTACAAATAACACAAATTAATAATCACTTTAAGTTTTAACAGTTGGAAAATAATTTGAATAGTTATGGATCAAGAAAAGTTATCATGGCAATCTTTATGGAATGTGAGATGTTTCAAGAAGTACAAATGGCAGCATATATTTGAACTTTAGCTGCCAATGATGGTTCTGCTCCTTCTTATGGGTTGGTTCGATTCTATCTGCTCGCGCTCGTCTCTGATCAAGGTTGTCGGGGGTAGCTCGTTTCCCAGAAATGTCAAGGTGAGTCTACCACGTGGGTCCTTCGTCTTAAAGCTTAGGCCACGGTTCCCTTCTTGTTCCAGAGATGGTAATTTCTGCTGGTACCATCAATAACTATGGTAAAAGAATAGAACGAAACGCTGTTCTGAGTATGGCGTTTTCCAC
>JAMPIV010007947.1:17500-40000 GCA_024509875.1 Oreohelix idahoensis
TGTGTCAATGGACAGTCTTCTATACAATGGCACAAGCGTGCGTCTCTTTCTCAATAATATAAATGCTTTTGTCGAATCAGCGGACTTCCCCTCTAACTTTTTCAAATATTCAAACTAAAAGTCAAATTTCAGTCCAGTCTCAGTCTAGTATGTAGTATTTTTCCCAAAATTACACTTGTTTTTTGGACTAACTACATGAAAAAACTACACAAACCTGCCCCACTAAGTTATTTTTAGCTACTATCCTCCGACTTTGCCCCTCGTTCATCTGCAGTTTGATTTTTGCATTTTTATTCTCAAGGACGCCAAAATGTAACTTTAGTGAAAATATGCACAAAAAACTGTTCGCTAGTCTGATTTGAACAATACAGTCTTTCGTCAATATCTTCCGTGTTATCTGTCCGTCTGTATAATTAAAAGTATATTATTTCTCTGCTCAAGATGGGCCATCAAACTAGCTAGGTTTTATTTTCATAACTTTATTATTAAAGAAAAACCTACTTTTCTCAAGGTTAGTTTTTCAAATTTGTTTTTGAACCTTCGTCCACGGCGTTTGCCGCTATATTCAAATAAAACAACTAATTACCGTAAAACGTCCAAGATACGACTGTTTCTAACAAGAGCTAAGGTCGTTTTTCTACCAATTCCTTACATTGTGTCAACTAGTGGCGTGATTTTTCCTTTAAACTACAAATTGCGTCTTTTTGCCTTTTAGATTCAAACACGTGTTCAGACTGTCATATTTGTTTTCTTTTATCTCCGTTTCCCTCCCGTCTAAAAGGGTAAACCGTTTGTCTGCATGTTCCAACTAGTTAGTTTCAATGGCGCTAGGAAACGCTGGCGTAGGCGAGAATGTATCCTCGTATCTTACGTATAATTTTATCCCTACATGTTATCTTACCCGTTATCTTTATAATTGGAGGAATTTTAACGTTGTATCGCTGTAATATCATCACAGTGATCTTGGTTTTTTTATCCAATTGTTAAGGTGGAAAAGATCACCAGTGTGAAAAAAGTCGAAATAACAGAAAGTCGTGTGGAAAATGTAAAAAAACAGAGAGACGTGTGTAAAATTAGCGAGTCGTGTGTAAAATTAGCGAGACGTGTGAAAAATGGCGGGAAAAAGAAGTAACTGTATATAAGTTGGAGAAATGCGAGAAAGGGCAGAGATTTGCTAGGTATTCATTGTGTTGTGTTAGGCAAGCCAGGTTCGAGTTTCGTCTTAGAGATTAGATAGATAGAAATTTGTGCTAGGCACTTTGTAGTGTTAGGTGAACTTCGTCTTTGAGGTTATCAAGACCCGTTTATTTTTTTCTTCTGTTGGATACATTTTCCTTTTGGATTTTACATTATTTTGTTTATAAGTAACTAACGATCATATCATTGTGAAAATACCAGTGCTTGTCAGTATTTCTTTTGGATATACGTTGTCTTATTGAGACTGTTTTGCTTATCACTAAACCTAAAAGGGGAAGAACGAACCTGGGAAGAAAAATTAGCAAAAGTCAAGAATCTCCATCTCAGGCGGAAAACCTGTAGCACTTGAACAACAACAACATATAAAGGATTAACTCTGATTGAAAATAAAATCAGTATAACTACTTGCGCATTTAACTGACGCGGACACATATCAAGTCATTTTGGTGCCGTGTGACCAACGGTCACATGAATGCAAACGTTTGGTATAACATTAATTCTAAAGTAAAAGTTTCGTTTATCCTCACAGTTTCATTCTAAAAGTAAACGTTTGATGTAACGTGACAGTGCTCTTCTAAAAGTAAAAGTTCGGTACATCCTGATAGTCTCAATCTAAATGCAAGTATGGTATATATTGACAGTTTCAATATAAAAGTAAAAGTGTGATATATCCTGACAGCCTCAATCTAAAAGTAAAGGTTTTGTATACCCTGACAGTCTTATGATTAAATTCAAAGTTTGGTGTATCCTGATAGCTTTATTCTAGAAGTAAAAATTACATTTATCCTGATAGTATTATCACAGTTCAAAATAGTTCGTTTAAAATAGCCGTGGATATGGCTAGCAGATCACTTTAATTTTATTACGTCAAGACCGTTTTTACTCATCACAGTACGTCGCGCGCCAACATTTTCATCATCCCTCTATTGTTTGTTTAGGGGTCCACTTGAGGTGGGGATCTCTCTTTGATCCCAGACGTTTTCAGACGTTGATCCAAACACTTTTCTGACCTTGGCCATTCCCTTGATAATAAACTCCAATGTCATTATTTGCTGATCGCGAGAGGATACTTCCAAAGTAAGTGAAGCTGTCAGCAGACGTTAGTGTCGTGCCTTTGGCAGTGAGACTTTCTTTAATCAAGAGTTCTATCCGTTTCCCCCTTCCCACCATCAGGGTTGTATGCAGCTTAACGTCTGTATTACTGGTATTGTCGGTAGGGGGGTGGGGGGGGGGAAGCGTAATTTATGGGAGGAAGAAGATAGATTTTTCAATGTCATTGTTGGGCAGAAGTTGTAACATCATGCATACTGAAAGCTTTTTGTTTAGAAACTGGTGTTCTGTATTTTCCACGTGCAATATTTATGTAGGGTGTGAGGCCACAAGCAGTAGAGTCACAGACAGGCCCTAAGAGATGGGGAACGAGTATTAACATTTAACCCGGGGCCTCACCTCACACGAGGACCAAATTTCACAATATGAGCCTCAAATCAACCTTCATTTTTAAACATATCTTTCTTTATATTAAAACACCAATTGTTTACCCCTTTTCCCCAAGCAACGAAGTGTGCTCACAGTGTGAAATGGCCCAGGCCTCATATGAGTTTTCGGAAGGCCTTTGTCACAAACTTTTACTGTGTCACATAGAATCATGCTGTTCAGCAATTTTGCATCAGTCGTATCTATGATTTAACATTATTTTTTAAACTGCCCTTAACATATTTGTTAACATAATGTTAAATTATGTTACGGCAATGACAACAAAATATTTGACATATCATTAACATCATTTTCTTTTGCGCTTCTCACTAAGTATGGAACCACTGCTTCAGCTAGTCCCGCATGAATTCTGTAGCCGTAACACGCTCTTGCAGCATTGGTTTTCGTAACAATCTGTTTTACATGCTGCGGTTGCCAGCTCCATGCAAAACCTCATATTAGTACAACATGCCTGACGATACAGTTATCCGATTCTTTCTTTGAGACACCCGAGAACTACACGGGACATTTGACATATGTTATAGTATACTAGTTTAAAAGCCCGTCATAAGACAGGAATTACATTCAAAAGCACCAATACCTAACGGCAATTTTACTTATTCAAATGTATTTTTTTAAACCACTGTGCATCACCACAGTACACGAACTACGTAGCAGCAGCGAGGATCCCAATGTGTGTATACGGGATCACACATTCTATAAATATATTTCTGTGCACACCGTCATTTGCGCACTTTTCTTTGTCGAGTGTTACTATTTTCTGGAGAGTACATATAAGGAAAACAATACAATTAATGTCTAACTTTCAACAAAAGTTGCATCCCTTAGCGTTACTGACAGAAAAAGCTGGGATTTTATATATATTAACTAGTGTAAAAGCCCGTCATAAGACGGGAATTAAATTCAATAGCACCAATACCTAACTGCAATTTTAATTATTCAGATACTGTTGGAAAAACAATGTTAGTTGTGAACATTCGATTGTCCATCATAAGAGCACCTTGATGTTCTGTTGTTTTAATTTGTACTTTTGCATTGTTAGGATTTCTCGATCGAGACAGTGCGACGTACAGCTGTCCGTGAGAGAAGACTGCCTCGTTCAAAAAGGTTCCAACATGATCAAATGTTTGCCCCTGAGATTTGTTGATGGTTATCGCAAATGATGGAATGATTGGAAATTTGCGACGCTTCAGGATGAATGGCTAATTCACATCGCTAGGGGCCATGTCGATTCGCGGAATGTTGATAATATCTCCTTTATGTGATTCTGACAAAACTTCCGCAGTTGGAAAATTGCAATGACATTTTCGAATGATCAATCGCGTTCCATTGCTCAATCCTTTTTTCGGATTCATATTGCGGAGAAGCATAACGATGGCATCATTTTTTAAAACCAATACATGAGGAGGCATACCTGATGGAGTTTGCGAATGAAGAAACACCATCGGATAGTTCATAACATCACTGTGATCTTCAGATATTATTTCATCAGAACTCTAATAAATTTTTAGCTCACCCAGAAGTTTTGTTATAATATCTCTGTTTAGATCTAAAGTCTCGTTATTCTTGGTGCACAAAATGATTCGTTGTGATAGTCATTCCATTGAAAGTGCTGATAAATTTTCACCATAGATAATGTCAATAATGTTTTCATCGCGAATGATCATATCATCTGGAATCACGATGACATTGTGCCACAAACCTTTGATTTGTGGAAGAGCGCCGGCACCGACGTCAAGCAACCACTTATTGAAAGTGTTTCATCCTTCACTTCGCATGTTTGAGATTAATGAGATCTATGCAAAGTGTTGCCACAGCTCACTTGATTTGATGCATGCTTCGATTATGTTTGTCTGCTTTCCTCCCGGAACAACTGGAAGCGTTTGGTGAAAATCTTCACCAATGACAACTACTTTACCGCCAAACGGATTGTCATTTTGCATAAGCTCGGGTAGCAGCAAATCAATGCATCTCAGTCCATTCTTTGGTAACATTGTTACTTCGCTTAATAATAATGAGCTTCTCTTGGCGAATTTCATCAGCTGCCTCAGTTGTTTGCTTCAAAATAGAGACGGAAGTCTCTAAAATTGGAACTGGTAGCTTGAATCCACTGTGAACAATGCGACCGCCTTTCATCAGAGTTGCAGCAATCCCAGTTGTGGCAAATGGAAAACTATTTCTCCTTTACCTCTAATAAAGCACATCAACGTGTTGTATAGGTATGTTTTCCCAGAACCACCTGGACCATCCAGGAAAAAACAACGATCAGGGCTGTTCTTACAATTGATCGCTTGCATTATTCTTTCAAAAGTAGCAGCCATCTGTTGAGCATTGAGACTCATGATACGACGCTCAGCTTCTTGTTGCTCTTCAACAGCGTTGAATTTAATCGGATCGTTATACTTTCCAGTAGGTTGGGGTAAATGGAATGAACTGCAACGGAATGCGTGCTTCTGAAATACATAATTGATGTCGCATAAAGCCAAGTTGAAAGCTGCTTCATTTTGATGATCCTTCAGAAAATCTAAAGCCAAGTCCAACTTGAGTTTTTCCCAAAGCAAGAATGCGTTTGTTGGTGAACAATAAACACAAATTAAAGCAAATGATTGGCGCATCTGATATGGCATTTGAAAAATCACAGCTTCGTCCAAACAATTAACCATTCTTCATCAGAGGACAATAAATGTAATGAAATGCTGCTTCCTTGAAGGTTACATAAGTAACTCCATCAACTGTACGCAGATCGTCAAATGAGGAAGCACCCGCAACATGCAACAGAAGCAAACGAAAGTAAAAGCGTTCTTGATCATTCGTGGCAACAGTGTACACTTTTGCTATCACTTTATTGGCTCCACCTTGTCTTCGATTCCATTTCCACATTTGAAGACGTAATGAATTGGAATTTCAGTGTAGAGGAATTTTTGAGAATCTGGATTTGCAGCATTTAGTGCAAACCAAGCTGTAATTTTGGTGATGCTTGATCTTGCTGCTGCTAAGGCTTCTTCCTCACGTCCCTCTTCAAATGTTATTCTCTGTTGTTGTGGAAGATGAACAGGCAGTCTTATGATCGCATGAGATTTGTCGTTCATCGGAAATTCCAGTAAGCGCCACATTGCTTCACATGCACTTACATATCGAGCATCAATGTAGTTGGTAATCTCATCGTGTGCAACTCGTTGTTCCCCCTCGTTGTTTTTGACATTTGCACAGTCATATCCTATGTAAATATTTTTATAAATATATTTAACCGCCTTCACTGGCGAACAAATCTCAATATTTTTTATATGGCAGTTATATTTTAAGAGCAAGTATTTGTTGTAAGGGACCACAGAGCGAATATCCAATTCAACACCTCTCACAACCGCTGTAACTCCTGGACGTCGACGGTATAAGGGATATCCATTTACATTGACTTGTGTTTCGATTTGAAAGTCTTTAGGAAACTTTTTCTTGCACGCATTGTTCTCCATGCATGGTGCTCCAGTGTTTGCAGCACCGCAAGGACCGTGCATCATGCAGCGAGTGACGATCTTAAAAAGTCTTGGCTCGGCTTGAATGTCTGGAAGTTCAGCAGACACAATGCGATCGATTGCAGAAGATGTCCTGAATTCATCATCATTTTGTAGAACAATCAAGATGTGTAGACGTGAGCCATGCTTTTGCCAAGAACATCATGCTTCGTCAAATCTTCCATTATGGCTTTCAGCTTTAATTTAAATGCGCGTGCTACCAAGTCCGGACGGTCAGATGCAATTTCACCTGTCCGAAGATTTTCCTCAATTTCTGGCCACTTAGGATTTGCTGTTACAGTCACAAGCAGATCAATGGAACAAAATTTTGCAAAAATCGACATGGCATGGTTACAGCACTCTCTCATATTTCTCGGGGAACCTTCAAACGATGAGGGCTAAATGACTGGAACACCATGTTGGACGTCAAGATTTGCAGTGTTGTTCGCGATATGATCAGCAAGACTTTGATAGAGCTCTGCTCCCAAAGTGTCCTGGCGATAGCGCACGTAGTGGAGATTGTTTGCTTCAACCTGTAGATATGAATCTACAATCCATTGTTGAGTCAACTTCCTGGCGCTGATGACTGGATTGAAACTGTCTCTAACTGCTGTGTGTGCGACTTTGTACTGAAGCATGGTGATGTTTTTTCGTACGGGCTGCTCTTTTTCTCTGCGTAGCCTTCAGTTTACATTTTCGGCTGCCATCCGGGCTCTCCGTAAGGATACAAAATAGCTTTCGTCATTGGATCCAAGTTAGGGCTGAGAATGTTGATGTGAACAAATCGCTGATCTGGATTGATAAACACCATTGCAATGTCATTCAATGTAGGCGTGTTGAAACGCCTTTGATCCGACCGACGATCTCTACGCAGGACCATACTGACGACAGGGAGCTGTCTTCCTTCTCGATCAGCCTTCCGGATCTCCTCACATTCGATATCCTTCAGCATGCGAAAGCTGTCGGCGATTCTGTTGTTTGCACGAAGAAATCTATCAATCTCACGAATGACTTCAGGCAAGCAATTGCTATTTTCCGGTTAGGTCATGCGTTCTGCTGTAGCCTGTGTGCAGTCCATGACGTACAACTGAGCAAACTTGCGTGGTTTACTTGTTGTGGTTAAGATCAGAAGTGCCTTGATATATTTGTCCGTGAACACTAAAAACGTAAGGACCGCGTCCTGGGAGAGATGCTAATTTCCTCCCATTGACGCGAATGACACAGAACTGTTACATGAGCGAATGTTTTCACGGAAATTGCTGTAAAGAGGATGAATTGGATTACTCATGAGTTGCTGCAGAAATTCCGGATATTCTAAAGAGTGTCCGTTGGCATCTGTTGGCTTCTCCAATTTTACTTTCTTTGTGGCAACAGCTATTGAACCTTCCATCCGATGGCGTTCCTGAACAAAATTATGAGAACCGCAAAATTGGCAAATTGCATTCATCGAGCCACAGCTATGAACACAAATATGATTTTCGTTTGCCTGTTGAAACTCGTCATGAATACTTTCATTAATGGCTTTTTGCGATTGTCGGTATGCTGCTAAACGTGCTGCTTGTCTGGCTTGAGTATCTCAGGAGTCTCTACAGTTTGGCGTTGATGGTGTGCCGCCAGATCCGTGTCTGGCTTAGTTTGTTCACCAGTCTCTCGAGCTCGTCATTGTCGCTTAGCAGTCAGACCCACTGCACGTCTGGTTCGAGTTTGTTCATGAGTTTCACATGCTCGTATTTGCGACACTCGAGCAGCAGTTTCTTGTTGCACTCGTTGAAGTGTTTCTTGACTTTGGCGACTGCGCCATCTTTGCTGACGTTTACGCTTCAAGCGCATACGACGCTCTTGGGGTGTTTCATTGTCCATTTTCTTTACTTACACTCAGCTGTTTTGGAGGAAACACATGTGGAAATTTTACAAAAATATTTGTTTTTAAATCCGGTGTTAAAGTCTGAACGTGCACGCTGTTCACAGTGAGATGTTATTAGCGCATGTACACCAACACTTGCGCACTTTTATTTGTCGAGTGTTACTATTAAAAAACCAAAACATTTGTTTTACATCATAGGTTTAAGAAAGTCCGAACATACACGCCGTTCAAATTGCGCTTGCACATCGTGCTTTGCGCACTTTTATTTGTCGAGTGTTACTATTTTCGGGCGTTATGTACAGACATGTATAGAGGCATGTCGGACATAGAAAAAGACAATGGCTAGCCACCGTGGAAGAGATTGGGGCCTTACCACGTACTTCCTACAGAACGTAATGGGATCAGAAGACGTTGGAGATCCATTACAGCCAACCTTCGTTGTGGAGATGGCAACTGATGATGATGATGATGTACAGACAGAAAAAGCTGGGATATTATATATAGGAATATATACATGATATAGGATAGGATTATATGTAGGGAAGATAATTGGTAAAAGTCGGCAAAAGTATTTGCATTATATAAAATGCTTTTGTAAGATAGTTATGGTTTTCTTCTTCCCACACCCTCAGATGTTAACATGAATATGTTAAAATAAATCAGTGGCCAGCTTGAGGCTATTTCTATCTTTATAGAGTTTTTCCAGGAATAGTTCTGATGGTGGCCATATGTGCTTTCTCTGTTCCTCGTATGTTGAGCATCTTTGAAACAGATATTAAGCAATCATTTTATCGGTGCAACAATTACACTTGTTGAATATGGTGGTATCCCAATCAGTTGTGACCCGTGCGTGATCTGAAGATTACCACTTGTTCTCTTCTGCTGAGCTGACAATGAGTATCATTTTTTTCTTTTAATTGGCCTGGATGCCCTGCGTACCATTTGTTTATGTATCTGCTTCTGATAAAACTCTATGCCTCTTTGAAAGTTATACTTGTATTAGAAGTAACTGAGGATATAGGAATTGCTGCATTGGCATGACTGAGAGAGTGAGCTTCAGGAAGGATAGGCACCGACGTGCAACTGTTACACTTTAGCCTTTCATGAGTTGTATCCATTCCTTTACTTGCGCCAGACTCACGTTTATTCAGTCCAATGAGATACCTCCACATTACCAAACATTACTTTCGCCTTCTTCTTCGAAATTACTCGGCACTTCTTAGATAGAAAAGTCTGAACAGAGCGTTACAGAAGGAGGGAATCTGATCACCGGAGGCAGCCCTCTGCCTCTGCCTCGGACAAATGTTTCGATTTTTTTTTTTTTTGACGACTTAGAAACAACCTGAGATTCAGCAGGGCATGACCTGACTCAGATAGGCTGAACATTGAAACGACTCAAGTTGCTAAAAACCGTTACCTTTCGCTAAACACCTTTTGCTGAAGTACACTCCAGACCAATGAATTTTTATTATCTCACGACGAGTTTGAGAAGAGACTGGAATCATCGAGTACAATGGAATCACCTATTACAATAGCTTCCTTAATAGAGATCTGGTGTTGTCGACTTGGATCGACTGAGGAGTGAAAGGTTAATGCTATATTGAGAAACCCGCAGTTCCGAGTTGAAATATTCTATCCTGGTCGATTTTGTGGTGACCAAATTAGAACTCCTTTCTGCCACGGGTGTCAAACTACTTGACATTTAGGCTGTCAGTCACTTCTCTTATCAATAGTGAATAAATAAATGTCTGTAAGTAGTGAATAAATAAATGTAGGTAATTAACTGGCACTTCCTGGTCAGAAGGGAGGACAACATAAAAAAAATATGTCCTTACAGGACGCACAGCCAAGATAAAGTGCTAAATTGGCTGTGCATTCTTTCACGATTTCCTTTCAGGCAAGGCTACGGCACCTTTTGGATAGTCATTGGTGCGATTCTCGGTGAGCTTATCAGGTATATTTCTTTTCTGTTGTCTGGTGTCTTCCTTTCTGTCCAACCAATACCTGTTAATTACCTTGGTTTGGTTTGGTTTTAAGGACTATCTTCATTGAACACGGACAACTCCATCAGTGCTCCGATCTTCCCCCTTAGATCACACAAGGAGGATCTAAGCACAGTGCACGAACTCCATGGCACCGCTGAGAATAACAATGTACGTATATAAGAATCACACATTCTGTAAATATTTTTGTAGTGGATTTTTCTAATTTGTTTTTAAATTTTGCCAATGCAGCGGCCGTATGGCCTACTCTTTACAATTTCCAACTGTCGTGGGATTTTTAAGGTGCGATACTTGCACACGGGGCTTCTTATTTTTCGCTCTTATCCGAGAAGGTTAGGCATTCGATCTCACTACCCAGGAAACCAGGGAGGAGAATGATATAATTAGGACAGCTTATTCTTAAAAAAAATTCCATAAATCAAATTCCTTCAACCGAGAATCAAACCCGGTACCTTTAAAATTCGCCAAACCTTTCAGCCACTCCAACTCCTGTTAATTAAGAATACTTATTTATTATCAGTTACTGACATTTTCAAGTGGATATATCTGTAAGCGTTACTTTTTATTCATTATTGTAGCTACTAAACAAATCTCCTACTTACTCGTATGTTATCCTCCTTCATTGTACGCCATGCCTGCCAGTAATGCCTGCCAGTCACCTTTCCATAGATGCATGCTTGCTAAAGTCACCTATCCATAGATGCATGCCTGCCAGTCACCTAATCTATAGATGCATACTTGATAGAGTCACCTATCCATACACGCATGTTTGCTTGAGTCAGCTGTCCGTCGTATACAGCCAGGTATATGGAACTGTTAACTTTCTGTGCTTTTGAAAATACAATCTTGTATAATATGATTGTTTTTCTTTCTCTTTGTTTTCGCATATTGGTGTGGGCTGAGAGATTACAGCACTGCCACTGCATCTGCATAGCTGCCTCTGTTTGCTTAACATTTAAAAAAAATTAAAAACTCACGATATGTGAGTTCTTTTTCCATCTTTTACCTTCTAATGTTTTCTAGCGTTTCCTTAAATAGTGTGAGAAAATATACAAACTGCCAGGGATACTGAAGCATTCTGTGTGATGGGATTGTCAGTTATGTAGTTGTCTGGGCGTTGGAAATGTCACTTAAGTAGTAGTTGGTGTAATGGAAATGTCACTAATATTGAAGATTAATCCTGTAATAATTGTATTTTCACACGGTCTATTGCATAGATAAACGTACATAGCTAGTTATTATAAATTAATATTAAGTTACATGTTTCCCGGAGAAAAAAAAGACTTTGCGCATCTGACAAAAACTTTTAAAGTGGATCCCTGAAACGCTGGTTTCCCATTTACTTGCTTGGTTATCTTAAATCTTAACAGATTTTTTTTTTTTTTTGGTGTGTGTGTGTGTGTGTGTGTGTGTGTGTGTGTGTGTGTGTGTGTGTGTGTGTGTGTGTGTGTGTGTGTGTGTGTGTGTGTGTGTGTGTGTGTGTGTGTGTGTGTGTGTGTGTGTGTGTGTGTGTGTGTGTGTGTGTGTGTGTGTGTGTGTGTGTGTGCAACCGTTGCTACCTACGTGGAGGAAAATACATCTTACTTACTTACTTAGTCGATCCCCTTCTACCGTGAGGTGTAGAGGTTTGGAAGAGAGAGCGCCAGACTATCCCATCGGCTGTCTTCCTCCTGGCCTGGTTCCATTCTAGTCCTCGGTCCTTCAAAGATTGTCTAATGTTGTCCTCCCAGCGGACTCTGGGTCGTCCTGGGGGTCTGGATCCCTGGCTCTTTGTTTTCCATGCTTGTCGTGGTAGCCGATCTTCTCCCATTCTGCAGACATGGCCAAACCATCTTAGTTGGGACTGTTCTACTTGGGTCTGCAGGTGGTGGGATTTAAGGCCTTGACATATCGTCTGGTTGCGGACCATGTCTCTTCTTGTTACTTCAACATCTTCATAAGATACCTCATTTCTCAGGTTTGGATCTGGCTTTTGTGGGTTGTAGTCATTGACCATGACTCGCATCCATATGTCAAGACTGGGACATAGGTGGAGCGGTATACAGCCATCTTGGTTTTCTTACCAACCTCTCTGTTGCTGAGGAATCCTTGATTTATGGCCTGAAAAGTCTCCCAGCTGCTGCTTTTAGAGTGGCCAACTCTTCTTTGATGCCTCCCTTTCGGTCTATAATAGCTCCGAGGTATTTAAAGTGGTCGATTTGCTCCAGGACCTGTTCTCTCAGCCTAATCTGATGTCTTCTTTCTTCTCGTGATATCACCATGGATTTTGTTTTAGAACTGCTTATGACCATCCCTCTCTTCTCCAGCTCTTCCTTCCAGACTTGCAGGTTGGATTGAGATGTGCCTCTGATTTAGCAATCAGGGCAATATCATCAGCAAATGCCAGCTCTGAAATACAAACCTGTCTCATCTTCCAGTACCCCACTGAAAACGTTCGTGTTCTCTCCTTACATGCCTTGATGACATCGTTCATGAGAAGTATGAAAAGATAAGGTGACAGGTTATCACCTTGTCTTACACCACTGGTGGTCCTGAACTCTTCTGACTTACGGTTTGCTGTCCTCATATAATTTCTGCAAGACTTGTAGAAGCTCTGTATAGCATGAATCAGAGGTGCTGGAATGTTCTTCCTTGCCAAACAGTCCCAAAGTTTGCTCCAGGGGACCCTGTCAAACGCCTTTTCCAGATCTATGAAACAAAGATGGATCTCCCTCTTATACTCAAGGGCCTTTTCACTCAGCTGTCTGAGTGTGAAGATTAGGTCTTGAGTACTTCGGTTTGCTCGGAATCCTCACTGGACCTCATCCAGTTGTGGCTCAGCTAGGCGTCAGAGTCTCTGCTCTGGGATTCTAGAGTAGATTTTACCAGGGACACTGAGAAGGGATATGCCTCTATGGTTTCCACACTGTCGATTGTCACCCTTTTTGAAAATTGGTGTTATGATGGAAATCTCCCAATCCTTTGGTATGGTCTTGCTGCACCACGCTGCCTGTAGGACCGTTAAGAGTAATAGGTCGCCTGATGCTCCCATGTACGTAACCATTTCTAGTGTTATACCATCATGCCCTGCTGCTTTGCCCATCTTGATTTTCTCCAGTGCTGCCTTCAGATTTTCCATCTTTATGTCATCTTCACCACCATTGGTTTTCTCTTCTGTGCTAGTGGTTATCATTTCTGATACTTCACCATGCTCACCATCCAGGAGTTCTGAGAAATATTCTTTCCATCTTTCCATTACTTCCTTCGGGACAGTAAGCAATTTGCCTTGCTTGTCCTTTATAAATTTGAGAGGGCATTGTTTTTCCTTCCTCGTGTTCTTTAGGTAGAACAATTTCTGGTTTTCTTGCGCATCTTTTTCTAGCTTTTCTCCAAATTCTTATCAGGACTTCTATTTTGCTGCTAGCACCTTGTTCTTTGCTTCCGTTCTGAGTGTCACATATTCTCTATATTTCTCCATTTGTCCTGATGTGTTTTTAGCTTCTAAGTATTGTTTCCATGCCATTTTCTTCTCTCTTATTTTCTCTTTGACTTCCTCTGGTTCCATTACTACTACCAAGGTGTCCTCTTTCTCTTGTTCCCATGTCGGACTTCACCACATGCTTCTGCAGCAGCTGTCTTTATGATGTCCTTGAATTTAGTCCAGAGGGTTTCCAAGTCATCAGGTTGTTCTTCTGTGTTGCTCACCGCTGTAGAAATAAGCCCCCGATACCTGGTCTTAATTTCTGGCTCTCTCAGCTTGTAGGTCTTAATGCTCATTTCTCCCGTTCGTTTACTTAGTTTCATGCGTGATGCTGGGCAGTTCCTAGGCTGAGCAACTCTTTCAGTTGTTCTTTTGATTGTAAGCAGGTAGTGATCACTTCCAATCTCTGGCCCCCTCCAGACTCTAGCATCCCGGACATATTTGAATGAGCTTCTCCTAACAATGGCATAGTCAATCACTGACTTCTCATTCTTTGTTGGTTCACATCTAGTGTCTTCATGTATGCGCTTATGGGGGAACTTTGTGTTTGTAATGATCAGATTCTGCTCACTGCAGAATCTAAGGAGTCGCTTTCCATTGTCATTGAGAGTATCTTCTCCATAGCTTCCGATAACTCCACCCCATCTAGCATGGTCTTTTCCAACTCAGGCATTGAAATCTCCGAGCATGATGATTTCATCTATGCAGTCATACACTGTCCTTTGAAGCAGCTCGAAGAATTCCTCCTTGACTTCTGCTTTCTCATCCTCATTTGGCCCATACACTGACCAGGTTGACTATGGTTTCTCCTTCTGTTAGTTTTACAACCGTAATGCGCTTTGAGACAAAGTTCCATCCCTTGATACTATCTTTTTGGTTTTTGGCCACAATGCAACCCACGCTCCTTTAGCTCTTTCAGATGTGGGTACACCACTGTAGAGCAACGTGTTGCCATCGAGATTGTGGTAAAGTGGGATGTTATAAATATTTATAGGGGACATAGTGTACTGACTGAGATCAGCTGTGAAGGTATCTGTATCTAATAGGTGTAGTATTTTACAGATAACCTTACTTGCTACCACATTTATCCCTCAGTCAGAATTATTCTGGAATATTGTGATGACTACGTTAAATGTCTAGGGTTATGTAAATGATGAAGTGTAAGTCACAACAACAACAGACAGATAAACAATTTAATTTATTCCACCACACTTGACAACACTGTGACACTCACACACATTTAACACTCTATAAGACTATCTTAATTGAGTCAATGGTAAAAGTTCAAATATATATGTATTAATTACTTTCACTAATATATATCCTGATTCAACTACACAGTGAACCAGGAATCACAATCAAATGTAATCACAATTTATATGTACATAATTTATAAATATGAACCTTGTAGTGACATATTGTATTAGTATTATCCTATGTGTGTCAGTTTTGTAGTAGTACTATGAGGTAATACTGGTTTTGTTTTTCAAGCTATGTTGTTATTTGTCATCATGCCTTCAAGTGTTTGTTTATCTTGGAAATAGTATGGGGAAACTTCACCGTTCCTATCAATTTAAACAATGTATTGACCCTCTGTTTTACTATAATGTCAAGTTTTGAGGGGGACACATAATGTTGAGCTCCTCTGGCCACAGAAGCTTATCTTTCGTGATGGCGGCAGGAAAAGTCTCCTCTGCTCGATTGCTTCCTGTGTTCTGGAGACACCTCACTGGTCGCTATCTGGACCCAGGAGTATGCTGTCAGCCTCTAGATTCAGCAAAGCTCAGACCAGGTGCTGCTTCAATAACATAGGACCACGGTCCCTGAAACAAGAAGGTTGTACCTCCTATTTCAGAACTAATTTATAATCTATTTCCAGACTGAACACAATACATAACAAACACTGAGTTCAGAGCGGTAGGCCAACTGCTATTTTCATCTGAAACAATTTACACCAGTATACTCCTCCCTAATGGTTACTACGCCTCTGCAATTCCAGCATTAGTTCTTTCTAGTCAATAAGATAGGTGTCAGTGTACTGTTTGGCAATTCCATGCAGTTTTACTTTTCTCCGACACCTTCTGTTCAGGTTGGAGCAATATTTAGGCCTTGCCTCATGTTCGCTACTGAACCACACACATATACAGACATAAATTATCAATTTACATTCAATTTTCATTAAAAAGATATCAAATATTTCAAGCTTACCACAATTCATGGAAATAATACACAATTACGTTGACTGGCAATGAATATGGCACCAAATCCGACCTGCCGCTGTCTCAGGCTTTTATTTAGAAAAATATAAGCTGAATCTCAACGCACTGTTGCTTTAGAAAGTTTATTTGAAAATGTGGTGCTGAACTGACGCTTCTAATTGACTATATTGGCGGGTCTAACCAATCGTGCCATGTTTACACAGCTTTTCAAAAAAGTACCTCTACTACTGTTTCCCCTAACAACAACAAAAATTAGTATTGGTAGTCCGACTAATCGTGTTTCGCCTTACATTTACTGCGCTCCAATCAAATAGGATTTAACATGGGGACCTATTTCCCGTACAATGGTTTTTTCAAAATCTGCCACTGAGCGATTCTGATTTTGGTGTTGTCTGACACCCTCACTATTTCTTTTGGCTATAATTTGTTAATTCCTAGACTATTTGCGTAACACTTAACATATTATTTGTCAGCAAGTCCTAAGGAACCCAAATATACAAATTTAAGGGAGCTAAGTGGCTGCGTTCAAAATATGTATTTTCTAGGATAGTCGTGTATTTAATTTTAATTTTTATTTTTTTATGTTTAGAACCGCCACCTGTCCTGCTGTACTGTCAGACTAATGTCAGGATTTTAGACATAAAACAGTAGAATGTCATGTTTCCTAATAAGCGTTTTGTAAGTTTTTAAACCTAACTCTCGTATGGGTAGTGTTTTTTATCACTGTCGATTTGAAAAAAAAATTAGTGCTTGTGGCCTTACACGCGTGATGACTTTAATTGTATAGCGAGACGCGTGTTTAGTGTTGCATGCGTTCCTGCTTTCAGCCCTCCCTTCTCTCTATCCTAAGTTCATCTGTCTTTTCATCACGCCGTGTATAAAATGAAATTAATGGAAGTATTAATTTAGGTCATTACGCAGGGTGCCTAGCTCAAGGTTTTCTTAGAAATGCAGTACACGTTTTATTGAAGAAAGCGTGTAGTGATGCAGTAGGCTTTTACTATCAACGTGAAACGTTACAATTTGCAGACGTAGTAGAAAACAAGGGGGATTTCGAGTACAGTCATTGTGACAGCACTGTTCTTTACCATTCTTCTTTCCTTTTATTGAAGTTATTTGTTAGGCTTTACATTTACTTTTTAATTTATATATGTGGATTAGAATTTCACACGACAGAGATCCATGACTCCTTGTCCTTTTTTCTTTGTTTCCGTTATAGCCAGGATTTCTAATTTTGCTTTCCTCATCTCTTCCACCAGCTCCTCTTCTTTCCCATTTATACTTATTGTGTTCCAAGTTCCATAAGTCGTAGTCTGTTCCAGTTCGTCGCCTTTAGAATCAGTCCGGTTTTCTCTATTGTAGTTCTCGTAATCAAAAGTTTAAAGGAAACAGGTGATTGGCCTGTTGTGCCTTTGCATGGTGGAGGGGCTGCCTCCTTACGGCCTCCATGCAGGCCGCCCTCCTCCTTTTTCAGCCGGGCTTGGGACCGGCCTAGGCGGAGTTGAGAAATACATCTAGGAATAACATTACCAGTTTGAAGTTGAAGAATATAATCTATTTATATGCGTCATTTTCTGCTCCAAAAAAAAAAAACAACAACTTCTAATTAAACAACAATCAGTATTACATTTGCTGCTACTAACACCAAAACGAAACAACCACCCACAGCCACTGATTCTACTACCACATCCACCACAACACCATCACTACTATTATTCTCAAACACCATCACCACCATCAGTCTACTACTACCACAAATATATAACGAAAACCAAGACTACTATTGCAGCTACAACTACAATTACCACCACATTAGTACCACTACTATTGCAGCTACAACTACAATTACCACCACATCACTACCACTACTATTGCAGCTACAACTACAATTACCACCAGATCAGTACCACTACTATTAAGTGACTCGTGAGCCACTTTAATCTACTATCATATTCTTCCATTTCCTAGGGTCTTCACTAAAGGTGGTTCCCAGATCGCACTCATGTTTTTTGTTGGAAGAATGTTCATACATATTTGCTTTACTAACCAATGTGCCATAAGAAACCCATCCCTTACGATAAAGATGAATAAGTGGATTGGAAATCTTTGAACTCGGCTTGGATTAAATTTTTGCAATTTATGATGCTAAGATAGATTAGCTGACACGAATTTCCTCTCAGACGTAATTACTATTTCGTATTGCCAAACACTATTCTTCCTTTTCTAATCTAGTTGTTCTGTTTTCTTCTTTATATTTAAACAAACTCTAGCCTCTAGTTTCCATTCCTTCCACTCATAAAACTGTTATTTACATTCTTTCTGTTTTTCCAGTTTTATTTTCTATTTTTCTACTACATTATGCTTTGAACGCCAGACTGTAAGATCGAATATATGTAGACATCCGCCCTAACATAACTGACGAAACTTGTGTGTAGATTGAACTGGGCGCACTTCACAATATTATGGAGTGAAACTCGTATTTAAAAAAAAAAAGTTCAAATCATAAACTACTGTAGTTTGTTTTCTCTTCCAGTTGATCACTAATGTTTTACTCTGTCACACACTTTTTTTACATTCAAAGATGTGTGGATGAGAGATATGAAGGCACAGCTACTACTAAATTCCCGCAACTCTGGAAGATGAAGCTGTTGATCGCACATGGGGTGATGCCCCCTACGGTGCCACTTCAGTTTGGGCGAAACTGAAGCTCCCACAACAAGCAGAAGAGAAAAGAGCAAGCCGAGAGGAACACAAGGAAAAAAATGCAAATGATGGTTATCATCTCAGGGGCGCATCATTCCTATAGTCAGTTATGATTGCAGGGTGAAACAACAACAACAACTACTACTACTACTATTCCTAATACAACTACAACTACTACTACTTTCACTACTACTACAACTACTACTTTCACTACTACTTCTACTAATATAACTACTACAACTGCTTTCACTACTACTACAACTACTACTTTCACTACAACTACTACTACTTTCACTACAACTACTACTACTACTTTCACTACTACTACTATAATACAACTACTACAACTGCTTTTACTACTACTACAACTACTACTTTCACTACAACTACTACTACTACTTTCACTACAACTACTACTCCTACTTTCACTACTACTACTACTTTCACTACTACTACAACTTTTACTACAACTACAACTACTACTACTAATTTCACTACAACTACAACTACTACTTTCACTACAACTACAACTACAACTTACTTTCACTACTACTACAACTACTACTACTACTTTCACTACTAAACCTACTACTACTTACACTACTACTACTACTACAACTACTATTTCTACTACAACTACTACTTCTTACACTACTACTACTACTTACACTACTTCTGCAACTACAAATACTACTACTTCCACTACTACTAAATCGACTACTACTACAACTACAACTACTATTACTACTTCCACTTCTACTACATCGACTACTACTACAACTACTATTACTACTTCCACTACTACAACAACAACTTCTACTACTACTTCCACTACTACTACAACAACAACTACTACTACTACTACCTCCATTACTACTACTAGTATATAATTAGTTATTAGCTCTCAAAGCATGAATAGAGAACAATACGGGATTAGATTCACAAATTCGTCTTATCGGCGAAATCAATCTATTTACAGCATCGTACATGTTGAAAGAAATTTGCAGGCGAAGAACAAGAAACACAGCAAGAAGACGGACGAATAATCTGGAAGAGTTAACATAGTATTGTACAAAGTTCACAGAGACGACGATATAATTTGCCAACTGCCAACGAAATAGCTATGGTTTATGTGAAAACAACGATGGAGAACCCCGCAGGAGAAAGAGACAGACGAGTTGATTCAATAACTCTGGCGGGAGACACAGTCCGATCACATTATTACGCGATGGTTACAATCCCGAGGCCGGGTCGTAATTTGAGATTGGCGTAAAATGAGATCATTTTGTCTTAAAAAATCCAGCATGTTAAAATTAGGAGATGCTTCTGCAAAGCAGACTAAACTATTAAAAATAATTAATAAACGTTTTCAGAAAAAAAAAACAACGAACATAAAACAAAAGAAACATAAAATAGAAACATGAAATTATTAATATTTGTTGCTTTACCACTCAGATCACGTGAGTTCGAAATTGCATAAATTTAGATTTCGTATCCAGCGATCGCACTTTTATCTCTTCATCGGTTTAAATGTTCGGAGTCGGAATATTGACTATAACGAATCCATTACTTTTCTCAGTGGAGAAACTGGATTACAATCTTAATTCCTCAACGTGTGAGATATTCGCACGGACACTCCTGACTATATATGAATGAAAGAAAGTTTCGATTATTTTTGTCTTGTCGTTAGGTAGAAATAAGCTTAAGGGACCCTAAATCACGAAAAAAATCGCAAGAGGAAAAAAAAGGTCTTCTGGAAGAAAATAACTTCCCCAGAATGCATCACTAAAGTAAATGTCACAGTTTTAAAACAAGCCAAGAGATTCTAATACCTATTTTTTTTTTTTGCGTACGCCCGCTTTTACTCGAGGCGAAATCTCAGGTTAGTATGTCTAATCTGAGACTGATTTTTACGTGAGACAGGTGAGTATCCCTTTTTTCTTGTACAGAGACAGGTGTCCCTCGCCATTCAAGCAGATACTCGCCGATTTCGGAGGTACCCATTAGAGCTGGGTCGGCTCAGGAGCCGCCAGTCCCTGGTCGAGTTAACCCAGTCCAAATCCCGGTCGACGAAAAATCTTCAATTGTCCTTGCTTGGGTTTGATCCTGGGTCATCCGGTCACCAGCGCGGTTCCTAATATACCTATTCAATTTAATATAATCAGATTAAAGATGCATCTCAGAGACGAAGAGTATAATTGCACGCGCAAAAGCAGCGTATCGATACCGTGAATCGAACCAGCCACTTTTGCCGAGAGAAACCAGCGCTCTGGCCACTCTGTCAATCGAACGCTCCCTAGTAAAATACATACCAATTTTACATTTATGTTATTTTTCACTCCACCTTTTGGTTTAGTTTAGTTTGGTTTGGTTTAGTTTAGTTTGGTTTGGTTTGGTTTGGTTTAGTTTGGTTTGGTTTGGTTTAGTTTAGTTTGGTTTAGTTTCGTTTGGTTTAGGTTGGTTTGGTTTAGTTTGGTTTGGTTTAGTTTAGTTTGGTTTAGTTTAGTTTGGTTTGGTTTAGTTTGGTTTGGTTTAGTTTGGTTTAGTTTAGTTTGGTTTGGTTTAGTTTAGTTTGGTTTGGTTTGGTTTGGTTTAGTTTGGTTTGGTTTAGTTTGGTTTGGTTTAGTTTGGTTTGGTTTAGTTTGGTTTGGTTTAGTTTGGTTTGGTTTAGTTTGGTTTGGTTTAGTTTAGTTTGGTTTAGTTTAGTTTAGTTTAGTTTAGTTTGGTTTAGTTTGGTTTGGTTTGGTTTAGTTTGGTTTAGTTTAGTTTGGTTTGGTTTAGTTTTGTTTGGTTTGGTTTAGTTTAGTTTGGTTTAGTTTAGTTTGGTTTGGTTTAGTTTGGTTTGGTTTGGTTTAGTTTGGTTTGGTCTGGTTTAGTTTAGTTTGGTTTAGTTTAGTTTGGTTTAGTCTAGTTTGGTTTAGTCTAGTTTGGTTTAGTTTAGTTTTGTTTGGTTTGGTTTAGTTTGGTTTGGTTTAGTTTGGTATGGTTTTGCTTGGTTTTGTTTAGTTTGGTTTAGTTTGCTTTGGTTTAGTTTGGTTTGGTTTAGTTTAGTTTGGTTTAGTTTAGTTTGGTTTAGTTTAGTTTAGTTTGGTTTAGTTTGGCTTGGTTTGGTTTGGTTTAGTTTGGGTTAGTTTGGTTTGGTTTGGTTTAGTTTGGTTTAGTTTAGTTTGGTTTAGTTTAGTTTGGTTTGGTTTAGTTTGGTTTAGTTTAGTTTTGTTTGGTTTGGTTTAGTTAGGTTTGGTTTTGTTTGGTTTGGTTTAGTTTGGTTTGGTTTTGTCTGGTTTAGTTTAGTTTGGTTTAGTTTAGTTTAGTTTGCTTTGGTTTAGTTTGGTTTGGTTTAGTTTAGTTTGGTTTAGTTTGGTTTGGTTTAGTTTAGTTTAGTTTGGTTTAGTTTGGTTTGGTTTGGTCTAGTTTGGTTTAGTTTGGTTTGGTTTAGTTTGGTTTGGTTTAGTTTGGTTTGGTTTAGTTTGGTTTGGTTTGGTTTGGTTTGGTTTAGTTTAGTTTGGTTTGGTTTGGTTTGGTCTAGTTTGGTTTGGTTTGGTTTGGTTTAGTTTGGTTTGGTTTAGTTTGGTTTAGTTTGGTTTGGTTTAGTTTCGTTTAGTTTAGTTTGGTTTAGTTTATTTTGGTTTGGTTTGGTTTAGTTTAGTTTAGTTTAGTTTGGTTTGATTTGGTTTAGTTTGGTTTGGTTTAGTTTGGCTTAGTTTAGTTTAGTTTGGTTTTTAGTTTGGTTTGGTTTAGTTTGGTTTGGTTTAGTTTAGTTTGGTTTAGTTTAGTTTGGTTTGGTTTAGTTTAGTTTGGTTTAGTTTGGTTTGGTTTGGTTTGGTTTAGTTTGGTTTAGTTTAGTTTTGTTTAGTTTGGTTTGGTTTAGTTTGGTTTAGTTTAGTTTGGTTTGGTTTAGTTTGGTTTGGTTTGGTTTAGTTTATTTTGGTTTAGTTTAGTTTGGTTTAGTTTAGTTTGGTTTAGTTTAGTTTGGTTTAGTTTAGATTTGTTTAGTTTAGTTTAGTTTAGTTTGGTTTGGTTTGGTTTAGTTTGGTTTAGTTTAGTTTAG
>JAMPIV010007947.1:45000-225000 GCA_024509875.1 Oreohelix idahoensis
GTAAATAACAGAGAGCTGATAAGACACACAAAAAACCGTACTAGACAAACTAAAATGAACATCAATGGTAGGCTCACGGGGTGATCGAATCAGTGACCACCTAAACGGCACCATCGCCTCAGTACGAAAGGGAACCGTGACACGTCACATAGTGAGTGACTTCCTTCTTCCTGTCTTACAGGTGCCAGTTATTTACCAATATTCGTTAACAGATAAAATCAAAAATAAAATGTAATAGTCGCACAGGTATAAAACGTCATCAGCATAAACAACAGGTGGTAATGACAACACTGGACACAATAAAACATTATAGTATTTCTGCCTTAGTATTTTCATCAAGTTTAATTTTGTGTTTGTTGTGTAATTGTGTTCTTAAAGTTTATTTACACTGAGGAAAGTGTGTGCCCTTACGTCTGTGACGAGATGGATAATTGGGATGAGTTTCCAGAAAGTCGAGAAGAGAAATGGTGAAATAAAGTTAAAGGAGGTCACAGGACAATTAGGTAGTTAACTGCACATGTCCAGGGGGTAGCTGTAGAAAGAGAGCTGTGAAGTAAGTCATCTTCTCCCTAGATCTATCATATGCCCTAGGGATGTCTATGTTAATATGTGATGGAAATGCAGCTAGTTGTCGTAAATTTATTTCGAGAGAAAAGAGTCGTAGAAATAGTGGTCCGGTTTAGAGTGGAAAATGATGATGGAAAGCTCAGTGATAGAAATTGTAGATATTAAATAGTTGCTTCACAGCGTGCTGGAGGAGAGTAAAGACAGACTTATTTACGACAAATCGCTTCTCTCAATCCTCTCTTCCGCTCTCCTGGTCAAACAATTATTTGCCAGTTTTCCAGACACGCATCTGCGCGCACACCGATTTGGTGTTTTTCACACACACAGACGATGTAGATACAAACTATATTAAACGAATAGGGGAAATGTTGGGCTTTGGGTATATCCAACACACAGAACTAAATGAGTTTATGTGATTTTATTCACTTTAAACATCAATTACTAACAAATATCAGGTATTACATAAATTATCATAAGTACACAAATGCAAATAACAAATTTGGGAGGGGTGAAGAAGATTGGTATCGACTAAGCCCTTCCCGCTTATTAGACAAAGATAAACCCAGTCCAGAGATAGATAATATCAGGAACATAGGTACGTTAACCTAACAGTGAAGTTAATTACTCTGAAAGAGGGGTTACAACGTTAGGTATAGGTGATAGAAAAAAAACCTGTTCTTCCCAGCTGTTCTTCCCTTTACTAAGCAAATGGAAAGGAGGGGGTTTTTTTAAACAGAGTTAACCAATTAGCAACTCCCCCTTAAAGGAACAATGCAGGGAATACAGAAAAATTATATTACTAGGCAAGAAAGTTAACAACAGGTTTACAAAAGAAAACGATTAAATTTCCTGTCATTCATGCACACGCGTGAGGATCCACACTCATATACTCACACACTTACCGAATGCAGCCTCAGACGATCCATAAAAAGTATATAAAAACAGCAAGTACTCTTTCGACATATGAACTGTCTAGTCCTTCGATGTCCCGCCCCAGATGTTTGCGAGGGTTTGTTGGTAACAAATATTCTCACTTATCGCAAGACTTGAAGACTAAGAGTTCTCGTGTTTTTATTATATATATAAAAGGAGTCTATGGGATGGCACTAACACAGTTCGGCACAGGGGTGAAAATGAAGTGGTCTCTTTTAATCCTCCGCTATGGTAAAATTCCTTCAATGCGTGATGATAGTTTTATTAAATCCAATTGAGGAAAAAACTAGGCTCAGTCACAGTCAGGAAAATATGTACTCTCTCACAGTAAACAGTAAATATGATATCGCTACTGGCGATGATTACCTTCCAGTTTATCTTACAGGTTTGTAAGGATAATTTGATGATTATTCTTTAAAATGTTCTTGGATGGGCTTTATTTCATTTAATTCTGACAGCTAGGTCGCAAGGACCGCCACAAGATTATATTTTAAAAGAAATGTTTCTTCGATATGACTGGAAGTTTATAGGATGATTTCTTTATTTCTTTCTTTATTTAGCTGGGACCGCAGGTTACGATCACTCTGTGTGAAAGAAAAAAAAGACATGTAACATACCGAAAAATCAAGCGCGATAAATTTCCCGTTATGCCTATAATACACTCGAGTATTTAATTATGTATTTAATAAACACTGCGCGAATTCTAGTGGTTAAAACACACATCTATAAAACTAGGATTTAACTGAATTTATTAATTATAAATTCCTTCGCGACTTTAAAAGTTAATTTAAGCATCTATTATCTTTTGAAATAATATAATAGATAGATCATTATATTTACAACTGGAACTATTGAGATGGTTTAATTTAATAGATTTCAATTAACACAAAATCCATTGAAATAGAATGACTGAACTAGACAACTGATCACTTTACACAATATATATTACCGCTTTGCACAGAATAGAAATCACTGCAAATCTATATATAAAATCCTGGGGAAAATCTATAACAAGATTTCAATAAAGCTAGTGCTTCTGTAAAGGTCTGGCCAGCGAGTGATAACGTGTCTAGTCTTCATGGTCTATTTAGCTAAAATGGAATGTAAGTTGAGTGGGACATGATAAACTTGACAGCTTATTTGATCTCACGAACTTTTGGGGATCTGACCGCCAAATCAAGAGAAGAAACCGCACCCTGGTCTTCGTATCTCCGTTCGCTGCTGCCCGTTTCGGCTTCCCCGTTCGCTCGGTTCTGCGATTGACACCGAGACGCGAAATTAGCGGCAAGCAACTGCGTCTCGTATCAGGGACCACTACTGTCTTTGATAACGCCGATAGTCTCTCCTGAAATCCCTCAGTCTGTCTCTTTGATCTCGTGCCGCATTCTAAATGAGTCCCGGTGGAATGAGTTCTGGCAAACGAAAAGTTACAACAAATGTTCAGGGGTTCTAATGTTATGAAAAGCTAAAAGTCCCTTTAAATCATCCATCATATCAGGGAGAATTCACTTGTCAAACTAGACGTACGTCACAATCGTCCCCACTTTTAGACATGAAACCGTTTTTCGTGTTTCATTTTTTGACAATGGAGGTGACCTGATTGGTGATTTTAGGATGAGTGGTATCTTCAGTTTGCTCTTCTTCCTCTGTAGACCAGTTTCTACTCAGGAAATCAGCCCCGACATTCTGTCTTCCCGGAATATATTCCACTTTGAAAGAATAAACGCTTAAAAGAAGCGCCCAACGCATGATCCTTGCGTTAAATTCTTTATTGGCACCAAGAAATGGTAACGGAGCGTGGTCTGTTTGCACCGTGAAAGATGTACCATAAAGAAACTCATGATGGCGTCTGATACCGTCAATCAGAGCAAGACATTCCCTTTCAACTACGCTGTAGTTCCGTTCCGCTTTATTTAATTTCCGACTGCCATAGGCAACTGGAAATAGCATGTTCAGGTCACTGTCATCGGCTTGAAGCAGTGTTGACCAGATGCCCTGACCTGACGCGTCGACTCTCAGTACAAAAGGTTTCTTGAGGTCAGGCAACCTCAAAATGGGGTATGCAGACAACTGTCCTTTCAAAGTGCTATACGCGTGTTCGCACTTTTGATCCCATATGACCTTATCAGGACAACCTTTCTTTGTGAGGTCAGTCAGAGGTGCCGTCAGTCCGTTGAAGTTCTGGATGTACTTCTGATAGTATGCACATAGCGATATGAAGGAACATGCGTCTTTCTTCGTTCGGGGTCTTTTTGTTGCCATTATTTTCTCCACGTTCTTCTTAATAGGCCAACTGCATCCGTGAGAAATAGTGTGCCCCAGGAAGTCTGACTGTTCAAACCCGATGAGACATTTGCTAGGTCTGGCTGTGAGACCCGTTTCCTGTAGTCTCCTGAGGAGCATAGCAACCGTAGCAATATGTTCTTCATAGGTTTCCGATGCAATTAAGATGTCATCCATGAAATTATGGATATGGGGACTTTGCAAAGGTTGTAGAAGCTTCCTCATCATCCTGGTGAACACTCCTGGTGCATTATGCAAACCGAACGGCATCACGTTAAATGTGTAATGTCCTTCACTAGTGCTGAAAGCTAACAAAGGTTTAATTTCCTCCTTGACTGGTATTTGATAATGACCTTTGCTGAGGTCAATCTTGGAGAAGATCTTTGCTTTGCTGAGCTTGGTGAACAACTCATAAACAGTTTGGAGAGGTTCGGGCTGGAATTCCGTTACCGCGTTTAGCAACCTGTAATCAATACACAGCCGAACTTCCTTATTGGGCTTCTGCAACAGCACTACACTCGAGCTGTAAGGAGATGTAGACTCACTGATAATTCCTGCCTGACGCAGCTTGTCTATTTCTCCGCGAAGTGCATCAGCTTTAGCGTACGGGATGGGGAAAAGTCTGGTTTGAACAGGGGTCTCGTTTGTTAATTTCATATCAAATTCAATGAGATTTGTTCGACCAGGTACATCCGTTAAGACTGCCCTGTACTGTTTTAGTAGAGCCCTGGTTTCTGTTTGTTGTTCTGATGAGAGATTGTCGCCGAACTTGACATCTTTAAAGGATTCTGTGGGTTGCAATGGATACTCCATGCAACCATCATCATCTTCCTCGTCTTCCGTTGCTATGGCGACAGCCAGGAGATGCTCGGAGGATGGCACCGGTCTTTCCAAATATTTCTTTAGCAGATTTATGTGGAAGACCTTCTCCTTTCCTTTGATGGAGATCTTGTAGTTGGTACGTGAGATCTTTTTAAGGACGGTAAACGGTCCTTGCCATCCGATGCGAAGTTTATTGCTTCCGGTTGGAAGTAGCAATAGGACTTTCTCCCCTGGTTGTAGTTCTCTCTCTTTTGCAGGTTTGTTGTATCTTTTAGTAATTTTAGCGCGGGCTTTCTTAAGGTTGGTAGTAGCTAGATCCCATCCTAGCTTTAGCCTTTCCTTAAGCTCAGATACATACTTGCTTGCAGAGACGACTGTCTCGTCAGCCTTCTGGTCTGTCAGGGACCGAAGTAAGGCTTCTAGTGGCCCCTTAATAGGTCTGCCAAATAAAAGTGTAGCTGGCGCAAAACCCGTAGACGCTTGGGGTACCTCTCGGTAGGCGAATAAGGCAGCCGATATAAAATGGTCCCAGTCTTCCGGTTTCTCCTGACCCAGCTTACGTAACATCATGGTGAGGGTATCGTTAAAACGTTCCACGAGCCCATTTCCGGCCGGATGGTAGGGACTTGTGTGGATATGTTTGGCCCTCAAGATCTTAAAGATCTCCTCCATTAACAGGCTACGGAATTGGGATCCATTGTCCGTCAAAACTTGTTGAGGGAATCCCAACCGTGTAAAAATTTGCACAAGGGCTTCTGCGACATGCTTGGAATTAGTGCATGGTAGCGGTACGGCTTCGGCCCACATAGTGCAAGTGTCAACTAAGGTCAGGATGAACCTGTTCCTTCTTTTGGTCTTTTCCAGAGGACCAATAATGTCGACAGCAACCCGTTCAAATGGAGTCCCTACTATTGGCATTTGCCCCATAGGTACTGGGGGTGTCAAGTGCTTGGGTACTACCCGTTGGCACTGGGCGCAGGATTTCACATACCTGACAATGTCAGAGTTCATTCCTGGCCACCAATAGTGGTTTTTTATTCGCTGAATAGTGGCGTTTTGTCCCATATGTCCGCTAAAGGGAAGAGAGTGCCCCATTTCTAAGATCTGGTTTCTGTACTGCGTCGGTACTAGGAGCTGGTTATTCCCCGTGTCCGGGTTGCCCGTTCTACGATACAATACACCATCCTTAGAAAAGATGTCTCCGTTGTGTCTGGGGTCCTTAGCCATGGGCAGTTTTTTAAAGCAGGGCGCCAGAGTAGGGTCCTTTTGTTGCGCCTCCTTCAGTTCATTTGGCAACAAGTTTGGCGCAGGCTCCCTCTCCTTCTTGGCTTGCCCTCTTGTGGTTACCGCTGCCACAATCGGCTCCTTAGGTCTCCCAATGAACACATATCTACATCCCAGGATAACTGGGTAGATCGGATCATCCATTATGGCCGCTTTAATAACTCCTCTGACAAAGTCAGAGTGTATTTCTACCAGTGCGATAGGAAGCGTCCTGGGTGCGTCACTCCTGAAAAACTCCACTAAGTTTGACGGTTTCCTCTGTCTCCTGACCTGGTTTGACTAGGTGTCTAGCAACAATACAACTAAAACTTAATCCAGTGTCAAAGAGACAAGTAGTTGAGGTACCATTCAAAATTACAGTTCCTCGAGTTGAGGGTCGGTCCCCCTCAGGTTGAGAATCACTGACGTTGACTCTACCTTTCGAGGCTGTATGCAAACATCCAATGCGGTTTGCACCGGTTTGTTTGCCCTGATCAGACGTTCCTGGTGTAGGGGTCTTCCCTTTTCCTTGACCTTGGTGGCCGCGCTGCCACGTAGGCTTGTTGGGTTGATCAGAATTGTTGTTGGGGGGGTATCGGGTTTTGTAGAATTTCGATTTTTCCTGGGGAGGTTTCTGGGTATTGTTATCTCGTTGGTTATAATGTTGAGAGGAAGTGGAAGAATAGGATGCCTGCTCTAGATTCTGTTTTCGAGATGGCTCATCGGTGGGTTTACGTTTAGTGCTGGGAAGTTCGGCCATTGCATTGCTATAGCGTTCGGCTTTATTGAGTATGTTTTCAAGCCTGACTGCCCCCTGTTCAGCCAAAAATCTACGAGTTTCATTCGACAAAGTGGATTTTATCTGCTCCACAAGAACAAGTTCGAGGAGTCCCTCATATGAAAGAGGTAGGTCAGATAATTCAATGCACTTTGTCAGATAACCCGTGAGACGTGAAGAGAACTGGGGAAATGTTTCCGTGCTCTCTTTTCGGCTGTTTCTGAACAACTGCAGAAACTTTCGGGCAGTCATCTCAAACTGCTGTAGTTTTTTTTTTTTTTTTTTTTTTTTTTTCGTTCGCCCGCTAATACTCGAGGCGAAATCTCAGGTTATTATTTATGTCTAACCTGACATTGATTTTACGTGAGTATCCCTTTATTTCTTGTACAGAGACAAATGTCCCTCGCCATTCAGGCAAATACTCGCCGATTTCGGAGGTACCCATTGCAGCTGGGTCGGCTCAGGAGCCGCCAGTCCCTGGTCGATGACACTCCTTCAAATGTCCTCGCCAGGTCTCGAGTTAATCCAGTCCAAATCCCGGTCGACGAAAAATCCTCAAATGCCGTCGCCCGGGTTTGATCCTGTATCACCCGGTCGCCAGAGCGGTGTTGTAACCACTACGCTAGCGCGGCTCCCACTGCTGTAGTAAGGCCTTCTTCAACAGGTCATAATCATGTTGATTCGGTCCCAGCTTTGTGTACACGTCATAAGCATTGCCTTTCAGTGACGTTGAAAGTTTGAGCGCCCAGCGGGTACTCTCTAACCCATAAAGATTCGCGAGTCTCTCGAATTTTTCTAGGTAGCTGTCAATTTTTTCGTTAGGGCTAGGAAAAGATTCTAAAGAAAACGACATAGCAGTTAATTGGGCAGACTGAGTGCTGGAGAGATCCATTGTTTGAGACTGGGGCGAAGACGGCTCTCCATTATTTGAAGTAGAGGCACTCCGACTCTCTAAAGCCTTGAGCGCTAATTCATGCTGTCTTTCCTTGTCTCTCTCTTCGCGTTGTCTCTCCTTCTCTCTTTCCCTGCGGGCGTCCATCTCTGCCTCAATTTTCTTCTGCTCCAATTGACGATCGTCCGCTTCTTTCTTCCTACCTTCTGCCCTCTCTTCCTCCGCGTCATACCTTTGAAGTTCCTGGTTGATAAACAGATTCGCAGCTTCTGTGTCTAGTCCTGAATCCTTGGCCTCTTGCCTCAAAAGGGATCTTATCCTAATTCTCTCTGCCATTTTCAAAGAACTGGATGCTTCTAAGACTAGAGAATAGTAGGATGGAACAAGAAGGGGAAAACTCAAAGCCGCTACGAAAAAAACCAAAGTAAAAAAATTTACTTGAGTTACCTCCTACCTGTACTGTGCAAACTTATCGCTGCTATTATCTGGCAATTAAGGCTCTAAACGCAAGCGACTATGCCACTAAATGGTAAGTTACACTGGAAAAGAATCTACTTTTACTAACAGTAGAGAAAAATTTAAATTAAACAATTTAAAAGGAAAAAAAAAATTTTTTTTTTTTTCCCCCTAAATTTTAAATCTCTGACAACAAACTCCGTCCCTAAAGTCAATTATTGAGATGAGACATTGTTAACTTAATTTTTAAAAATCAGAACAATCCGTCTTTAGCTAAGCTCAACTCTTTTTAACTTCAAAAACCTTAGTGACTGTAAAACAATCACGCAATCCCAGCAACTCTTATAAAGAAAGAAATTGAATTATCTCCGCCAGAGGATAATTAAAATAGCAAATATTTTTGTTTATCTGTACTTTCTACTGCTGTGGAGAGAAAACAACCTGTAAATATGCTGTGTGGACAACCCAAATACTTAAAGAACGTTTGTCTAGGGGTGTAATTATTTATTTATTTCCCTAATTCACAAGACAAATCATTCACACTCTACCTAGTTAGACCCAGACTAAATCAGACTCAAAATATCTTTAACCCGGCTATGCGATTGCCTCAAATGTAGCTCAAGACCCCAGAACCAGCCCACAAATATGTGTGCATCAAATGTATCTCAAAATAATCCCGGCGAGCCAGCCAAATATTGTCGTAAATTTATTTCGAGAGAAAAGAGTCGTAGAAATAGTGGTCCGGTTTAGAGTGGAAAATGATGATGGAAAGCTCAGTGATAGAAATTGTAGATATTAAATAGTTGCTTCACAGCGTGCTGGAGGAGAGTAAAGACAGACTTATTTACGACAAATCGCTTCTCTCAATCTTCTCTTCCGCTCTCCTGGTCAAACAATTATTTGCCAGTTTTCCAGACACGCATCTGCGCGCACACCGATTTGGTGTTTTTCACACACACAGACGATGTAGATACAAACTATATTAAACGAATAGGGGAAATGTTGGGCTTTGGGTATATCCAACACACAGAACTAAATGAGTTTATGTGATTTTATTCACTTTAAACATCAATTACTAACAAATATCAGGTATTACATAAATTATCATAAGTACACAAATGCAAATAACAAATTTGGGAGGGGTGAAGAAGATTGGTATCGACTAAGCCCTTCCCGCTTATTAGACAAAGATAAACCCAGTCCAGAGATAGATAATATCAGGAACATAGGTACGTTAACCTAACAGTGAAGTTAATTACTCTGAAAGAGGGGTTACAACGTTAGGTATAGGTGATAGAAAAAAACCTGTTCTTCCCAGCTGTTCTTCCCTTTACTAAGCAAATGGAAAGGAGGGGGTTTTTAAACAGAGTTAACCAATTAGCAACTCCCCCTTAAAGGAACAATGCAGGGAATACAGAAAAAATTATATTACTAGGCAAGAAAGTTAACAACAGGTTTACAAAAGAAAACGATTAAATTTCCTGTCATTCATGCACACGCGTGAGGATCCACACTCATATACTCACACACTTACCGAATGCAGCCTCAGACGATCCATAAAAAGTATATAAAAACAGCAAGTACTCTTTCGACATATGAACTGTCTAGTCCTTCGATGTCCCGCCCCAGATGTTTGCGAGGGTTTGTTGGTAACAAATATTCTCACTTATCGCAAGACTTGAAGACTAAGAGTTCTCGTGTTTTTATTATATATATAAAAGGAGTCTATGGGATGGCACTAACACAGTTCGGCACAGGGGTGAAAATGAAGTGGTCTCTTTTAATCCTCCGCTATGGTAAAATTCCTTCAATGCGTGATGATAGTTTTATTAAATCCAATTGAGGAAAAAACTAGGCTCAGTCACAGTCAGGAAAATATGTACTCTCTCACAGTAAACAGTAAATATGATATCGCTACTGGCGATGATTACCTTCCAGTTTATCTTACAGGTTTGTAAGGGTAATTTGATGATTATTCTTTAAAATGTTCTTGGATGGGCTTTATTTCATTTAATTCTGACAGCTAGGTCGCAAGGACCGCCACAAGATTACATTTTAAAAGAAATGTTTCTTCGATATGACTGGAAGTTTATAGGATGATTTCTTTATTTCTTTCTTTATTTAGCTGGGACCGAAAGAAAAAAAAGACATGTAACATACCGAAAAATCAAGCGCGATAAATTTCCCGTTAAGCCTATAATACACTCGAGTATTTAATTATGTATTTAATAAACACTGCGCGAATTCTAGTGGTTAAAACACACATCTATAAAACTAGGACTTAACTGAATTTATTAATTATAAATTCCTTCGCGACTTTAAAAGTTAATTTAAGCATCTATTATCTTTTGAAATAATATAATAGATAGATCATTATATTTACAACTGGAACTATTGAGATGGTTTAATTTAATAGATTTAAATTAACACAAAATCCATTGAAATAGAATGACTGAACTAGACCACTGATCACTTTACACAATATATATTACCGCTTTGCACAGATAAGAAATCACTGCAAATCTATATATAAAATCCTGGGGAAAATCTATAACAAGATTTCAATAAAGCTAGTGCTTCTGTAAAGGTCTAGCCAGCGAGTGATAACGTGTCTAGTCTTCATGGTCTATTTAGCTAAAATGGAATGTAAGTTGAGTGGGACATGATAAACTTGACAGCTTATTTGATCTCACGAACTTTTGGGGATCTGACCGCCAAATCAAGAGAAGAAACCGCACCCTGGTCTTCGTATCTCCGTTCGCTGCTGCCCGTTTCGGCTTCCCCGTTCGCTCGGTTCTGCGATTGACACCGAGACGCGAGATTAGCGGCAAGCAACTGCGTCTCGCATCAGGGACCACTACTGTCTTTGATAACGCCGATAGTCTCTCCTGAAATCCCTCAGTCTGTCTCTTTGATCTCGTGCCGCATGCTAAATGAGTCCCGGTGGAATGAGTTCTGGCAAACGAAAAGTTACAACAAATGTTCAGGGGTTCTAATGTTATGAAAAGCTAAAAGTCCCTTTAAATCATCCATCATATCAGGGAGAATTCACTTGTCAAACTAGACGTACGTCACACTAGTTAAACTAACCCTACCGACTAAAGTGTCAGGTAATAATTAAATACCCTTTAAAAAAACTATCAAAATAATAGAATGAATAACTGCAATTTGTAAGACAAATCAAACAACTTTAACAGTAATATAATTATTATATATAGTGTATATATTCACAAATTATGAAACGTTCAAAACAATAATGTCAATTTATTTTTATCATTCATCTTATCATAATTGGTGGCTGGGTGTCGTGGTATCGTTCTCTGCAGTAAATAACTGTACTTAACTTCTTGATCCCAGCTCTACATTGTAGTTCTGCAGGAAGATCTTCTTAAAGGCAGGGACTTTCGTGATAGCCGTATGGCGAAATCCCGCAATTTTCTGTATTTATTCACCCAAACATGAAATCTGCAATAGATCTTTTCATGTGCGCAGGGCTGTTCTATCTAGCGAGAACGACTGGGATCATAGATTTTGAGTCAGGAACTCAGCAATGGATGTTTTCGTATGCGCTCTTCTAGTCTAAGTATTGAGAACCACTATAGTCACACAATTTATGTAGGAACTCTTGTATCTGCAATATGGAACTACAAAACGACACCAACTCAAAGCTTTTTGTATATGTATTTTAGCACTATGACGTTCTTCCAGTGATTGACTTGCTAGTATAATTCAGAATTCTCATTTTGACAACACTGTCATGAGGCTATGATACTTGAGCTGATGGCAGAGGATAGGACGACAGTCATGACTTTATTAAAAGCCAATGTTGCTTAGGGAGTTGAATGGAAATGAAAGAAGGAATACACAGTCATGCAAATGTCCCAGTAGATCACATTCGAAGACTGAATGGTTTTTTTTAATGAAGAAAAGATTTTAAAATTTAAAACTGTTCGGTCAAATTATATGTTTTATGGTAGAGTTGTTTTTATAGAAGAATGTTAACAATACCATAGACTGCTAAAATAAGTACTTAAGATGTCCGGACAGAGACCACTGTGCACAGGAAGCTTATTCCTCACGTTAGGAAGAAGCAATCCACTTCATTTGGGCATGTTATGATAAGAAGGGAGCTTGAGTATATTGTGATAACAGGTAAAATAACAGGACAAATATACAGAGGACAACAAAGAGAGAAGATTCTGGACAGTTTGACATCATGACATGAAGAAAGCCAACAACAGAATTGATCAATAGTACTGTAAACATGAAGTTGTGGAGAGACATGATCACATACGCCACCAGGCATGGTACTCGATGATGATGATGTTAGAGAGTTCCCGTTTCCGTCATGAACAGTAATAAATGACAGGATCAGTAAAACTGGCATGCAGATGGATTTTTTTACCTTTATCTCAGTGTCGAGTGCACCAGGTAAAAATGTATCAATGGAACATTACAGAATCAGCATTAAAACTGGGTTTATGATACTCGTACTTGCCAGAATCAATACAGCTAGTACACAGACGGATTTTCTTTCTAAGCACTTAAAAAAAATCACTATAAGCGTTTTTTAGATGTTTGAAATATGTGAGCCCATATTTCAGTAGGTTTCAGATGACCTAGGGATCTGAAAATTTGAACACAACCCTCTACTGTGGTACATTTTAAATCCTCAAAATTTGAAAGGACCTCGAGTGGCCTGTTCCATGCCTGCTATACAAAAATCAAAGCCGAAAATAATCATATAATTGTTATAACATTACAGCTAGATCACACATATTGATGATGTTGTACACAAAGTTGTGAAGAGGATCACATAACTTGGCATCGTTGTACACAATCATTTTTAATGTTGTTGAAGCTTTGTTAAAATTTTTAGCGACTGGAGCAACAATCCAATTAAAGTGAATTTAGCAACAATGATAAAAGAGGACCATTAAACCGTGTGCTTTCCTTGATATTTTTGGCTTTTATCTGAATATAGATTTGAGTGAACCACATAGAACATGTATCAATGAAACGTGATAGGATCAGCCTTAATACTATATTTTATGATAGTCGTATCTGTTACAGTCAGATCATGGTAATTCCTCCCTCTAAAAATGCGAACGAATCGCTCGTGCTGAAAACAAGACAGTAGGTTCGTTGTTCGAAAAAAAAGGTCCCGTTGAGTTTTCGTAAATCAGTTACTGACGGCCTTTAGTTCCACTGGGAGCGGAAGTTAAATACAGACTTTCACTTAGTGTGTCTGACATTTTGTTTGAAAATAAAAAAAAATATGGTCTCATCTGGCGAGGTACGTCCTATTCAACCTAGACAAAGGTTCATTTATATTATTCATTATCATCATTAGCTCAATCGGGGGTTGAATGAAAAAGTAAAGCAAAGGTATTCTAATTGGACTGTCAATTTAGTGCAGTGTAGAAGTAGTAGGGCAGACCGGCTCACAGGGTATGAGTGTCGAGTGACATACAACAACCAAGATAACGGGTTACTTAAGATGTTTATATATATATATATATATATATATATATATATATATATATATATATATATATATATATATATTGTAAAAAGTGGAAAAGGACTGTAAAATGTCACTGCTGTGTTAATTGATACCAGGCATGCTCCAGTCTACCCAGCGGTACTGTAAATGGGTAACTCACTCTAGTCCTGAGTTAGGGAAGGCAAAGGCAGCTGTAAGAAGTAGTTTCCCTCTGAGGCTCCAGGAGGAGCAGGCCCTTAACTTGGTCAATTCAACCGACGCAGGATGGTGTAAATATGGAGTGAGAGTGTAGAGTGTTATAAACGCGAATGATGGAATGTTCGTATCTTGACCAATCTAAAGCACTCATTCACTCATGTCTATAAGGCACCAATGCAGACTGCTGGAATCTTTTCATACAGTTTATTCAGACGCACATACTGGGACAGAACGAATAGATCATAAGTACATGTTGACACATCAATCTTCAGGCATGAATAGTAGATCCCATGTCATGGAACATTCAAATATAATGGGTGGTACAAAACAGCATTCAATGTTGTGGTACATTATGGCCGCATCCCCTATCTGACTAAACGCGTCAGTAAAGGCGGATCGGTAAACAAATGAAGAGTTCGATGGACGAACCTTCTTTCCCTTGCTAAGTTCTTAGGTTGCTTATATTCAATGTTTATATCATACTGTGAAACCACGATAAGGGGGGTGTTCATATAAATGAGATCTCCATGCCACTGTCCGAATAGTAAGATACACGACCCGTTCTCTGGACAGTGATCCATAATGATGACAGGAATACAAAAATGGCCTCCTTCCCTGAGCTTTCGCTCACTCGCCCAGCAGAAGAATAATCATCAGCCAAAGTTGATTCAAAACTTGAATAAGTATAACTTCCAGAGTTACCATACAGTCCCTTTGTCAGAAGGTTACTTCATGAAGACATAAGCGCTGATGGAACCTGTCATCTACAACAATATCTAGTTAAACGACCAACGATGCACGAAAATACGTTGCTTCATCTAGGTCTAACCATAAGGAGATCGTCAAAAGGGAGTGGATTTACCTTGAGTCCGAATAGTACATAATACAGTACATGAGGAGAGTCTCTAACACTATAATCTTGTAGAAACACAATCTCCTACTGAAGAAATCACTTCATAAATCATTTTCCACTCTAGAAAGGACCACCCTGGAAATGCGTGACCAGCCATTGTAGGCGGCAATATCGGAACTCATCACGACTCGCCAAGACAACCAATACCTCCGCTAGTGCGGCATAAAGAATATAGTCCTGCCTACCCATACAAAATATACAATATAGGACTGAATCTACTTGCACTAATAATATGTAATACATATGAATTCAGGCCATAAACATTCTAAGAACGATCAATCTATTTTCTGGCTATGACAAATGATGAATGCCAAAATATAAGTATTCTTACGCCCGATCAATATCAAGGGAGATTATCCATATAATCAAACGTATAAATCAAACATGGATCATCTGGCTTTACAAAAGAAAGCATTTTCGTACCCAATTAAATACAACAATATATTTTCCATATTAAATAGACATATCGTACATTTGTCATCTGTGCATTCAAAAATATGTATGCAACAGATTACCACACCCCCCGGGAAGAAAAAAATGGTACATTTTTTTTTAAATACATCCAGGAGCAACATACAATAGGCTCACAACGCACGAATAACAATGCGCAGATGATAAGCATTCCAAACAAATGTAACGCCTAATGTAAGGCTAAGTCGTCATATAGCACGACCAATGAGAATCTATCTCAGGATTCAGAGAAAATTTTTTTTCTCTGAGTATAAATATCTCCAGAGAGGTGTCACCAACGCATAACACAATACTGGCAATGCCACAATTTGTACAATAGTTCATCTTAGGTATCTTAACATTATGATCACCAAATAAGAAAAATATCAAAAACCTGCGGTGAATATACATCAATGCACCGCTAAGTATTTATACAATCAATATATATAATACATTACGCATGTATACACATTTTAGTATAGAAACCATGTAGTAGAGTTAGATCTGTAAAAATATCAGGATCTAACAATTAGGAATCATGTGGGCATCTAGATAAGATATCTGCCATCACAACGAGATCTATCACTATCTCTATTAAGACCATTGCTCTTATTTGACCTCAAATTAGCATAGTTGCTATTGTTATCTTCTCTTTGCTCAAAATATCTTCTTAATGGATTTTGTTGTCTCCAAGCAAAACTATTATAAGGTTGGTAACCTCTATCAAAGTTCCTATAGTTACTGGGACCAACAAATTGAGCATCATCAAATTGCTTCCAGTTCTTTGAAAAAGAACCATTACGTGAAAAAGGGAAATTAACACGTGATGAACGCCCTTGGCGCTGTTCATAATTATGATTATCTTTTCTAGCACAATTGTTGTTATTTTTGCCCGTGGCAATGTGCTTAACAGAAGGATCGTACTGCTTGGGCTGAGTACGATGTGTACTAACAGTTTTATTCTCTTTTACCAATCTATCAGAACCTTGAAAAGTTGATGTACAGTTTTTCTGAGGAATCTTGTCATGACATTTATCAAAGCCCTCACCGTGATCCAAAAGACTGACACTTGATTTACTTTTGCCGGCCTCGCGCCAACTCCCATTAGAGGCAGTATCGTTATTTCGTGGGAAAGTATATTTTCCACGAAAAGATCTGTTGAAATATTGTTTCATGTCACCACTAGCATGTCGTTGACTTTTTGCACTAACATAGTGACCATCAGATTTGTGTTCAAATCCATTCACCTTATTATTAGACAACATCTTATTGTTCAAAACAATATCTAACAAACCGTCGACCCTCTTACGAAGTTTTGTAACTTCCACTTCTGCCAAAGCTTTCTCTCTAGAAAAAGCTTTCTGAGTTTTCTCATTAAGCTTTCTCTCTAGAAAAAGCTTTCTGAGTTTTCTCATTAGTTCTCACTTCCCAGTTATAATCTAACTTTGTCACACGTAACTGAGATACAAGAGTTTTCTCTCTAGCAATACTATCTTTGAGATCTGTTCTCAATTCTGTCATCTGAGACGTAGTTTCTAGAACCTTAGTCTTTTCTTGAACAAGTTCAAGTTTCAGTGCTTCCATAGCACTATGATGAGTAGTCATCAGTTTATCAATCTTTTCATCATTTTCTTTCTTCGCTCTCAACTGTGTCAACTCCAGTTGCAGTGACTGAATCTCCATATCCTTCTTATTCTTAAACACCTTAATCTCCTCCTGAGATATTAAATTCTTTTCTTCTAGTTGGCGGCTTAGAAACACATTCTCACTCAATAGATTAGTGAGTTTATCATTATATATCTTCTTGTGTTTCTCAGCCTCCACTTTTAATTTCTCATAGTCCATTTTTACTTGTTCAAGCTCACTAATAAGAGACTGTTCTTTATTAAGATGATTGTTCTTCATTAAGCTCACTTCAACTTCTAACTTTTTCTTCTGACTAAGAGAAGAGTCATATACTTTCTTATTATCTTCTGTCAACATCATCATTTTATCCTTTAATATTGTATTTTCATAATTCACTGCTGATAACTTATCAATAAGAGCTTTCTTGTCACTTTGAAGCTCATTTATCGTTTTCTTTAGTACATTCAACTCCAAAGCTAAGAGTCTATCTTCATCTTCTCTCCGAAACTGTTCAGATTCTTTGTCTAATTTTGCCAACTCAGCTTTCAGTTTTTCAATTTCCAATCTTTTCTGTTCAGATTCTCTGTCTATTCTTTTTTGTTCAGCCTCAGCTTCTCTGTCTAATCTTTTTTGTTTAGCAGCAGCAGCAGCAGCTTCTAATCTCTTTTCTTCTTTTTGAAGCTTTCTCTCCTCTGCAGCAGCTTTTCTTTCCTCAGCAGCAGCTTCTAATCTTTTTTCTTCTATTTGAAGTTTTCTCTCTTCTGCAGCAGCTTTTCTTTCCTCAGCAGCAGCTTCTAATCTTTTTTCTTCTGCCTTCAATACCATAGAGAATTGAGCAGTTGTCCATTCTTCTAACTCTTTACCAGTCTTATCAAGGGATTTCCCTTGTGTAATAAAGTAATCTAATGTAGACATCCTGTCTTATTAAATCAGAAACCTGAAAAAGTAAATAAATTACCTTATTTCACTTTCATGGGAGACAAGTCTATACTATAGACTTAGTCTTAGTGAAAACCTTGTATGGTTATTTTGTTTATAATATAACCAATGATAACTTGAGTACCTGTGGAAAACAATATCTGTATATCCCAAACACTGTGGGAGACAAGCCTTACAAAGGTCTTGTATACTTCCTTAATGTAATCAATGATCACTTGAGTACCTGTGGAAAATAATATTTTCTATCCCAATCACTGTGGGAGACAAACCTTACAAAGGTCTTGTACACTTTCTTAGTGTAATCAATGATCATAAGTACTGGTCTGTACTATAATATAAGTGTATTCAACTATACCTCATATATCATATGTCAACTTAAGACATTCACAAAGGACAAACAAGAAAAAAACCATATGAGAACATTTGCAGAAATCAAATTAAATTAAATAGGACAAATCAAAGAGAATGATCACAGAATCTGTGATGATAACTGCAATAAGATAACAAGACAAATAACGCCACAGTGTATAAATATAAATTGTGTATAGAAATCAAAAATAGAAAAGGGTAGACCAACAAATTACAAACAAATCAAAACAAACTAAAGAACAGAGGAATATTACAAAAACAACAATGAGTACAGTCTTCACAGCTAACACTAATAGCAACAGCTGTCGCAGCAAATTTTCAATCAAGAAAATTGCACCTATAGAAACGCACACATCAGTCCCTCTATAACGTGGGATACTCTGTTGTGTGACACCGCCCAACCAAAACAACAACCCGCAGAGTACAAACCAATATCAATATAAACATGTAAACATAAATAGCATAAATGCATATAATATTATCAAATAGTATGGCAATGTGATGTGTTGCAGAGAGGGCTTAGCTTTTAATAAAATAGCTTGCAACTTTATTAAATAATAGGTTTGTTTCTAAACTATTACAGTGTTCAATTTTCTTCAAGCACACTAGAAGATCCACCGATGAAATCTATGCGCCTTTATGTCAACAATACTGTAACAGCAAAACAGTTTATGGCCTTCAAAGTATTCAACTGTGTATGTCTCCTTGACATAGACAATGTCTGTACCACAAAATGTCACCAAGCGCTGACCTGTGAAAGAATGTCAACAATACTGCAATTCTTCTTGAGCAGGCCAAACAATCATTTCTTTGTAACCCTGACTGTACGCTGAAGAATGTCAACAAGTACTGACCCAGATACTGTATACGCTTGAACAGAACAGGTCAAGCTGACATCGACTGTATAGCTGTCCTACTGGTGTTGATGTGGTCAAACAAACGTTCTTGTAACTGTAAATGACTCTCAATAACAAGACTGCGAAGGCTGGACCCAGGAATCTGGCTCACCACTGTAAAATTGGAAAAGGACTGTAAAATGTCACTGCTGTGTTAATTGATACCAGGCATGCCCCAGTCTACCCAGCGGTACTGTAAATGGGTAACTCACTCTAGTCCTGAGTTAGGGAAGGCAAAGGCAGCTGTAAGAAGTAGTTTCCCTCTGAGGCTCCAGGAGGAGCAGGCCCTTAACTTGGTCAATTCAACCGACGCAGGATGGTGTAAATATGGAGTGAGAGTGTAGAGTGTTATAAACGCGAATGATGGAATGTTCGTATCTTGACCAATCTAAAGCACTCATTCACTCATGTCTATAAGGCACCAATGCAGACTGCTGGAATCTTTTCATACAGTTTATTCAGACGCACATACTGGGACAGAACGAATAGATCATAAGTACATGTTGACACATCAATCTTCAGGCATGAATAGTAGATCCCATGTCATGGAACATTCAAATATAATGGGTGGTACAAAACAGCATTCAATGTTGTGGTACATTATGGCCGCATCCCCTATCTGACTAAACGCGTCAGTAAAGGCGGATCGGTAAACAAATGAAGAGTTCGATGGGCGAACCTTCTTTCCCTTGCTAAGTTCTTAGGTTGCTTATATTCAATGTTTATATCATACTGTGAAACCACGATAAGGGGTTTTCATATAAATGAGATCTCCATGCCACTGTCCGAATAGTAAGATACACGACCCGTTCTCTGGACAGTGATCCATCATGATGACAGGAATACAAAAATGGCCTCCTTCCCTGAGCTTTCGCTCACTCGCCCAGCAGAAGAATAATCATCAGCCAAAGTTGATTCAAAACTTGAATAAGTATAACTTTCCAGAGTTACCATACAGTCCCTTTGTCAGAAGGTTACTTCATGAAGACATAAGCGCTGATGGAACCTGTCATCTACAACAATGTCTAGTTAAACGACCAACGATGCACGAAAATACGTTGCTTCATCTAGGTCTAACCATAAGGAGATCGTCAAAAGGGAGTGGATTTACCTTGAGTCCGAATAGTACATAATACAGTACATGAGGAGAGTCTCTAACACTACAATCTTGTAGAAACACAATCTCCTACTGAAGAAATCACTTCATAAATCATTTTCCACTCTAGAAAGGACCAACCCTGGAAATGCGTGACCAGCCATTGTAGGCGGCAATATCGGAACTCATCACGACTCGCCAAGACAACCAATACCTCCGCTAGAGCGGCATAAAGAATATAGTCCTGCCTACCCATACAAAATATACAATATAGGACTGAATCTACTTGCACTAATAATATGTAATACATATGAATTCAGGCCATAAACATTCTAAGAAAGATCAATCTATTTTCTGGCTATGACAAATGATGAATGCCAAAATATAAGTATTCTTACGCCCGATCAATATCAAGGGAGATTATCCATATAATCAAACGTATAAATCAAACATGGATTATCTGGCTTTACAAAAGAAAGCATTTTCGTACCCAACTAAATACAACAATATATTTTCCATATTAAATAGACATATCGTACATTTGTAATCTGTGCATTCAAAAATATGTATGCAACATATATATATATATATATATATATATATATATATATATATATATATATATATATATATATATATATATATATATATATATATATATATATATATATATATATATATATAAACAAATATGCAGGCTGCTATTATAATCCGCCTGAAATAAAATGCATCTATTGCCCCAAACGATAACCATAAAGCAATGATAAATGAAAAAATAACATTTACACATGCCCTTGGGGCTTTCCTCTTTTTCCGGAGGCCCGCCTCACACAAAAATTCCACCAATTTACACAAAAGATCTGCGAAGCCGAAAGCCTTAATTTATAGATGAATTTATCTCACGTAAAATGTTATGTTGGTTTTCGCTTCCGAGAGACTATTCACAACATAACGTTACGGTGCTTAGAAAACACACTTCACGTATTAAAATTATATGTATAAATACCCTAGTTCTATTTCACATAGCGTTTGTTTATATGATAACCCAATTATAAACACTAATCAATCACGTGTCGCTTCCCCAAATCAGAAAATGTATCCGTTGGTTTCTAATAAAAAAAGACATCCCTTCATTTTTCGTGACTGAATTACGATGACTTCGAGTATTCACTTCATATAAAAGTCCGTATTCATTGCTGCTAGTAAGTAGGAAGGTTTGCAGTGATCTATTATATAAGAAAAATGGCCCACTAAGAGCCTCTGATCTCTGTCATCTTGCGAGCAGGTGACCACAAAGAGTCGGCAGGACTGCCCGTGACAAAAACACCAAAAAAAAAAAAAAAAACCAAGATTTTCCCCGATGCAACAGGATAACATAATTAAGGTCTGTCGGTTTACGAGGAGTTCTAAGAAGTGGCCGGGCCCGAAAAGGGTGCGAAAGAACGAGCCGCTCAGGGGATATGAAAAGGCGCCGATCACTGTTCGCCTTCCCCTAATTCAAAAGACATTAGAAGAAATGTGCGGACCAACAACACCATGCATTCACATGCTCTTGTAGTGGTGTTTTCTGTGGTAATGTGTTACCAGCACTTGTACAACCTCATATTAGTCGTCTTGTACGAATTGCCTGATAGTGCAGTAGTCGTGTTCTGTATTTGTCTCTTCAGAGACCACCCGAAATCATATAGTACTAATAATAAGACTAGACAAACCCACAGTCCTGGTCACTTTAAAATATCATCTCGCAAATCTGTGAAGAATTTCGCGTATTAAGCCACCAACGTATTCTCTGCCCCGTCCACGCTCCCAGTATCTTTTATACCGTATCATAGTAACGCTCTCAACTGTCGTCTTTAAATATCATTACACTATTCCCCCTCCCTTTTAATTAACCCTTCAGTGATTACTATACTTTGGGTCCGCCGTATAAGCTACTCCATTAAAACTCTGTTTAGCACAAACGCTTACACGGAAATTGCTTTCCGCATTCTATACAAACGGTAAATGCATCTGCTGTAAGCATATCTGCTTCCCTTTCTCGTATATTAGTGAGGTAGTCTGTGTATATAAGTGTTACAAAGGCCTGCCGTATTTTGATCACGTCTTGATGTGTTTTTATTTCTTTGCATTCGACTACATTTCAATCTTCATTTCTGCCCTGTGTTATTTCAATATTACTTATGTCTAAAATGTTTTTTCTTGTGTTGATTGTTTCTGTGTTTTTTGTTGTTTGTTTGTGTTTGGTTTTTTTTTCTGTAAAACTGGACTCCGCATATGATGCGCCATAAAAGGATTCGAAAATTAAAATGACAAATTTAGATACCCTGAGCATTAAAAAATCGCAATCAAGTTTAATAAAGCAAAATAATCAAGCAAAATAAATCGAGTAATATAAAGCATTACTGCTTTTTTTGTTTTGTTTATTCAAGACGGAACAAAAAAATATATTTCAGTCTCTTGTGTCCGTGCACTGATGAGTGTGAATGTGGCGCCGATAAAAATAACTGCTGACCATCTACTTCTGAGGTGACCAATAAATGGGGACCAGAGAAAACGCATATGGGCGTCACCAGAACCGCTCCTGGAAAAAACTGTTCAGAGATACCAATAGCTTCAGGCTGACCACTGCTTTCTTTGAATATACGTCAGTCGATGTCTAAAAGTGACGGAAGAAGAAGAAGAAGAAGAAGAAGAAGAAGAAGAAGTTTCCGTGATGATTATCAAATTTATTATATTCCATTGAAACCTAAGGTGTGAGAAATCCTCGTTTGTTTACGATACATTTTGATAGAGGTAATTTAGTGTCCATAACATGACTGTCTTTGAGGAAGACGCTTGCAATGAATAGGGCAAACATTGATGAAACATTGACAGCTTTACAAGTCAGTGCTTGTTCTGAACCCACATGGTGAGAGAACGAAAGAATGAACTCTTTATTTCTTCAGGGTAAAGAAACAGGCATTATTGCCTTTTTACATGTCTGCCCTGCAATAATACAACTCTCTAAGTGTTTACGAATTAAAACATTCTAAATTTCACTAATAAGTAATCAATATTACCATCACACTCAGTAATTGAGCACACGTACATACACACACGCATTCATAGATTGAGAGAGAAACAGAGAGGAAGAATCAATAATGCTACTAACTAATTAAAATTAAAGATCTAACAATTACAAGTAACAATACACTGAAACATTGTATGAGCTGAAACAGCAAGTTGTCAACAGGTGCTTGTGCAAGATTCTTAACATGTGAATGGGCATGCCGTTTGAATGTGGTGTAATTATTAGTTTTGACAGATCTGGGTAAAGCATTCCATGATGATGCACCGGCATTGCTAAAGCAACAAGGGAAGAGGCCAGTTTAAGGCTTTGCGATGTCTAAAAGTAGGTCGCCACGTATAAAATATGAGCAGTTTGGTTTGGTTTGGTTTGGTCTGGTTTGGTTTGGTTTTGAGGACTATCTTCATTGCACACGTACAACTCCATGAGTGCTCCGATCTCCTCCCTTAGATCACACAAGGAGGATGGCAACAGATAATGCATGAAATCTGCAGCACCGGTGAGGATCTCAATGTGTGTGTGTATAGGAATCACTCATTCTATAAATATAAATAGGTTTCTAATATTTTGTGTGTGGCCAGGGTAGCGGCCTTATGGCCTACTCTTTACGATTTCCAACTGCCGCGGGATTTTAAACGTGCGCAGCTTGCACAGGGGCATCTTATTTTGTCGCCCATATCCGAGAAGGCTATGCATCTGATCTCACTACCCAGGAGATCAAGGGGGAGTATGACATGTGTAGGATCACTGGTTCTGAAAAAAAAATGAGCAGTATTTATAGCGAAAGAACTTTGTCGCAACTATGAAGGTGTCCTACCATGACAAATATGATGTACAAACAGGTAAAGAGAACTAGAGTCAGAAATGAGAGGGAGTCATGAAGGCATGGAACGTTCTTGAGAGCATGGCAAATAATGGGAGCACTTGGAAGGTATTTGTTGAAAGCGTATGCTCCTTGGCGAGCTAAATTGGTAATGATAATCAGGATGAACATTTTTTTTATGTAAAACTTTTGCCTCGTTTTGGCGAGGCGCATCCCGTTCAACCTAGTCGGTTATATTAGGGCGCATGTCCAAATATAAAAGACCCTTAGGTCTGTTGTGAAATTATGATGAACATGTCTTTCTTTACACATTATTGCGAAACGCTTATTGTTATGGTCATGATATGAGTATACAAGGAGGACTGCAGTAAGACGGGGGTAAAACGGTAGAATGGAAAGGGAAGGGGGGGGGTGTAATTCGTCTTACTATGAGAAAAAAACCTACGTTGCTACCACAAGGCCTTCGTCAGGGAACAGACAAACAAAAACAGAGGGGAAAGAAAGTGAGAATTAAGTGGAAAACATAAAACTATAACTTACTTAGTCGTTCCCCTTCTACCGTGAGGTGTAGAGGTTTGGAAGAGAGAGCGCCAGACTATCCTATCGGCTGTCTTCCTCCTGGCCTGGTTCCATTCTAGTCCTCGGTCCTTCAAAGATTGTCTAATGTTGTCCTCCCAGCGGACTCTGCGTCGTCCTGGGGGTCTGAATCCCTGGCTCTTTGTTTCCCATGCTTGTCGTGGTAGCCGATCTTCTCCCATTCTGCAGACATGGCCAAACCATCTTAGTTGGGACTGTTCTACTTGGGTCTGCAGGGGGTGGGATTTTAGGCCTTGGCGTATCGTCTGGTTGCGGACCATGTCTCTTCTTGTTACTTCAACCACCTTCCTCAGATACCTCATTTCTGAGGTTTGGATCTGGCTTTTATGGGTTGTAGTCATTGCCCATGACTCGCATCCATATGTCAAGATTGGGACATAGGTGGAGCGGTATACAGCCATCTTCGTTTTCTTACCAACCTCTCTCTTGCTGGGGAATCCTCGATTTATGGCCTGAAAAAGTCTCCCAGCTGCAGCTTTTCGAGTGGCCAACTCTTCTTTGATGCCTCCCTTTCGGTCTATAATAGCTCCAAGATATTTAAAGTGGTCGACGTGCTCCAGGACCTGTTCTCCCAGCTTAATCTGATGTCTTCATTCTTCTCGTGATATCACCATGGATTTTGTTTTAGAGCTGCTTATGACCACCCCTCTCTTCTCCAGCTCTTCATTCCAAACTTGCAGGTTGGATCGGAGACGTGCCTCTGATTTAGCAATCAGGGCAACATCATCAGCAAATGCCAGCTCTGAAATACATACCTGTCTCATCTTCCAGTACCCCACTGAATACTTTCTTGTTCTCTCCTTACATGACTTGATAACATCGTCCATGAGGAGTATGAAAAGATAAGGTGACATGATATTACCTAGGCTTACACCAGTGGTGGTCCTGAACTCTTCTGACTTATGGTTTGCTGTCCTCACATAATTTCTACAAGACTTGCAGAAGCTCTGTATAGCATGAATCAGAGGTGATGGAATGTTCTTCCTGGCCAAACAGTCCCAAAGTTTGCTCCAGGGGACCCTGTCAAACGCCTTTTCCAGATCTATGAAACAAAGATGGATCTCACTCTTATACTCAAGGGCTTTTTCACTCAGCTGTCTAAGTGTGAAGATTAGGTCTTGAGTACTTTGGTTTGCTCGGAATCCGCATTGGACCTCATCCAATTGTGGCTCAGCTAGGCGTCAGAGTCTCTGCTCTAGGATTCTAGAGTAGATTTTACCAGGGACACTGAGAAGGGATATGCCTCAATGGTTTCCACATTGCCGATTGTCACCCTTTTTGAAAATTGGTGTTATGATGGCAATCTCCCAGTCTTTTGGTATGGTCTTGTTGCACCACGCTGCCTGTAGGACCCTTAAGAGTAATAGGTCGCCTGATGCTCCCATGTACTTAACCATTTCTGGTGTTTGTAGTGGGTTTGATGGTATTGTATGATGGTGATATTACTAAATGTAATGTATGAGGCCAGCTGTGAAGGCTCCTGAGATAAAATGTAGTTGTGAATTGTCAGAAGGCCTTTCTTGCTACCACTACGACCTCACACTCAATTTTTTTTTCTTAATGAATGTGGCTATGTAAAATGTCTAGGGTAATGATATGTAATGTGGTGTGATAGTTATAGATACACCCACAGATATTTAAGCAGACTAATAATATTTAACAAATATTATAATACACTGAACTAACTCAAGAGTGTAAAATTTTTGATAGAATTATATTACATTTATTTGTTCTGGATCAGGTTTTATGTTGACCAGAACTTTTTTTAAAAAAAAGATTTAAAATTTATGAAAGAAATGCATGGAATGTTACATAATAAATGCAAGAGTGTACATATATAAGTACTAGACTAGTTAGTTTTATTAAAATGTTCTAGTAGTCATCTACTTGGGAGGATAGTTAATGCTTGTGCTGTTGGGGTGGCCTCATCACACCTGTCTATATTGACTACACAGTGTCCAGTAAATTGCAGGAATTTTATGGGGTATTAGTAACTAAAAGGCGTTGGTGAACTTCCAGCAGACCAGAGGCTCACTCATCTTGCATATGTAGCTCTGGTGCTGAAATCTGGTGGTCCCACCTCTCCGTGCTGGCGGGCAATAATAGTGGTCTCTGTCACAACGTACTGCACAGATACACTCGAGTAAAATCACCAACTGAATGGACACCGCCTTGTTGACAACTGAAACTCACAGCTCTGCAATCAAAGTATTGGCTATGTGTCAAAATTCTATTCTCTACCCACGTCTGGACACAACACGGACACAACAACCACATCATACAGACAGGTCAGATCTCTCTGACCAAACAGCACATTTACCATGGTGGTTTTACATCAGATAGGTCCTCCCAGACTATAGATTCTGAAAAATATTTATTAGTTTCCTTCCCTAAAAGTGGATAGGTAATATGTTTCATTATTCTCAACACTTGATCTGTCTTTCCTAACCCTTGCTGGAGTTTATGTATATTGTTGGTCCCTAGACCCTGACTTGGGCGGGGGGTCTAGAGCAAATCCCTACTTGTTTGTAAGGCTAGATTATGATATGGCAGTATCAAATCACTCGAACATTAAACAATATTCAAAATATACAAAGAAATAATTTCAATCTTACCAGATTATGAATAAAGAACACAGAAATGCTAGCAAAACTCAGCTGAGCTGCTGGCTATAGTATGGCGTCCCTGAACTTATTTCACTTTCTTTCATTTGGAAATCACCACACTTTAAAATACTGTGTCTATCATCGAACAACTATTGAGGAATGGCCCCACTTGCGCGTCTGAGCGCCGATAAAATGATTGTCTGTGGCCAATCACTGCCTAGGTTTATTTCAAATTCAAATTTCCTACCCTAAAGTCATTTCAGTCATGCTTCAGTCAAGTATGGATGTTTATCTGTTAGTCTGTCCGTCTCTACTTGTTTTTTTTTCAAAACGTACTTGATTTTTGAACCAACCTTTCTCTCCCCTCCAAAATTTTGTCGTTAAAAGTTATATTTAGACACAGCTCCCACCAATGTCCCTTCGCTTCCCTACTAAGTAGATTTGAACACCTGCGTCTCGAGGTCGTGTTTTTTTGTGCAAATAGCGACACTTTTTATTCCATACAGTCTGTCGCTGATGTGAACAACACTGTCTTTTGTCATTATCTTCAATATTATCTATCCGTCTGTAAAATTAAGAACATATTAGTTCACTGCTCAGAATGGGCCATCCGGCCAGCTAATTTTTATATTCCTAACATTAATATTACGAAAAAGTTACTTTTTAATTTTTGTAATATTCCAAACATCTGCGTTCTGCCGCTGAATTCAAATCAAAGGCTTGGTATCGCAAAAGCGACCAATAAATGACTGTGGCGTAACATATCCAAGGTCCCTTCTGTCGAGTTCCTTACTTTATGTCAACTTGGGAAACGTGACTTTTCTCCGTTTCCCCCCCAATTGCGTCTCCTTAGCCTTTCTAGTCTCACGCAATCTTTCCAGTCATATTTTTTCCTTTTATCCGCCGTTCCCCTCCTGTCTAGCAAGTCAATTTTTATGGAGGGTGATGACCCGCGGTCTGGGCGATCATGTACTATCAGCAGCCTACGCATTATGTTTTTATCCTTACATGTTATCTTTGGAGGTATTTTACCGTTGTATCTCTGTCAATTTCACTACACATCTCCCCACTTGAAAACATGCCTATGGCAAGTTCCAAAACCAGCGATACACATAGGTAAAATTACTCCTCACGTCTGCCACTACTCTAATTTTGATCACAGGGGTGCCGACTGAGGAAATCTGCACCGACATTCAATTTACGGCTTGCATAAGCGACTGGTTTCAGTTCCCCATCAGGTGAAGATGATCTTTGCAACAAAGCCCCTCCTAGTCCTACATTACTTGCATCGGTTCTTAAGACAAAGTCCTGTGTCAAATCAGGCAGTTTGAGAATAGGCTTGCTAGTGAGTTTTTCCTTTAACTCTTGGAACGCTAGTTCACATTGTGCAGTCCAAATAATTTTATCTGGAAGTCCCTTGCGAGTCAGATCAGTCAGAGGAGCACAAATAGCGTTAAAATTCTTGATGTATTTCTGATAAAATCCGCATAACGACACAAATGATCGCACGTCCTTTTTTGTTTGCGGCCTAGGTGCTCTCTGCAGTTTTTCCAAGTTCTTAGGATCAGGGGTCATATTACCCTGATATACAGTGTGTCCCAAGAATTCCAACTCTTTGCATCCAATACAACATTTTGTTGGCCTAGCAGTTAAGTTCGCCTCCCGAAGTCTATCAAACAACATCTCCAGAGCTTCAATGTGTTCTTCAAATGTCTCTGTGGCGACGAGAATATCATCCATGAAATTCGTGATACATGGGTTATTCAGGGGATCCAACAATTTGCGCATCATCCTTGAAAACACACTCGGAGCATTTTTCAGTCCGAATGGTAGCATATTGAATTCATAATGTCCATCCGAAGTGCTAAAAGCCAAATAAGGTCTCACTTCAGGCTTCACTGGGATCTGGTAATAGCCTTTACTAAGATCCACCTTTGAAAAGTATTTTGCCTTGTTCAGTCTGGCAAATAACTGTTTTGTGTCTGGTAATGGATCCACTTGTCCTTCTGTGACAGCATTCAGTTTCCTGTAATCTATGCACAGTCTGTGTTCCCCAGACGGTTTTCTCAACAAAACGACACTAGAACTAAAAGATGATTCACTGTGCGAAATAATCCCCTCCTTCAACAAATACTCTATTTCTTCCTTCAATGCCTTCTCCTTCGCGAACGGAATAGAATAGGCTCTCATACAGATTGGGTTTGAGTCTACCAGTTTCATGTCATACTGTAGCAAATTTGTATGGCCTGGTTTATCTGTTAATACATCTGTATGTTCCTCCAGAACCTGTTGAACTCTCTCCCTCTGGTTTTTAGTCAGGTGCTTACTGACTTTTACCTGTGCTGCGGTTTCACAAGGATGTAATGGGTATTCATGTGAGGTGAGTGGTTCTTTTTGCATCTGGGTTGCAATAGCCAAGGTCAATAAGGGGGTGCTTTCCTGGAGTGGTCTGTCCAGATACTTCTTTAACAGGTTTACATGATAAACTTTCTCCTTCCCTTTTTGTCAATTTTATAGTTTGTTCTAGACACCTTCTCTAGAACCGTATATGGACCTTGCCAACCAATTTGTAATTTATTCTGGCTTCCGGGTAGTAGAAGCAGCACCTTCTCTCCGACTGCCAGTTCCCTGTCCTTTGCCTTCCTATTAAAATATGCTGCATGTTTCTTCCTGGCTTGCTTCAAATTATCATTTGCCAGTTTCCATCCAGCTTTCAAACGAGTGGTCAGTTCGTTCACGTATTGATACGATGAGGTAACAGTCTCTTCCGCCTTCTCATCTGTCCAGGCCCTTAATAGAGCTTCTAATGGACCTTTTATTGGCCTCCCAAATAGCAGAGTTGCGGGAGCCATCCCGGTTGAACTATGTGGTACCTCCCGGTACGCAAACAATGCGGCGGGCAGGAATTGATCCCACAGATCCGGTTTTTCGTGTGCCAGCTTTCTCAGGATAGAAATGAGAGTCCCGTTGAACCTCTCTACCTGGCCGTTCCCTTGTGGATGGTACGGACTACAATGAAAGTGTCTGGCTTGAAATAGCTTAAAAACTTCTTCCGTTAGTTTCCCCTTGAACTGAGAACCATTATCCGTCAAGATTTGATGCGGGAATCCTAATCGGGTAAATATTGTAAGTAGTGCCTCTGCTACATGTTTTGAATCAATTGATGGCAGGGCTACCGCCTCTCCCCACATAGAACAAGTGTCCACCAGAGTAAGGATGTAACTGTTCCTCCTCTTGGTCCGAGTGAGAGGTCCTACAATATCCACTGCAACCCTCTCAAAAGGTGTTCCCACTATGGGCATTTCCCCTAGAGTTGCAGGAGCAGTCCAGTGCTTTGGAGCTACCCTTTGACATTCTGGGCAGGATTTGACATATCTTTTTATATCCTCCGTTATCCCTGGCCAGAAGTAATGACAAGCTATACGCTGTCCTGTGGCGCTGATCCCCATGTGACCACTGAAGGGAATCGCATGCCCGAGTTCCATCACTTTATCTCTATATGAAGTGGGAAGAACCAGCTGGTTGTGACCATTTGTTCCAGTTCCGGCCTTCCTGTATAAGAGTTTGTTCTTCATGAAATATTCCCCCTTGCTCGGAGGTGTGTGGCATTTGGGCAATTTTTTAAAACAGGGCTTGAGTGTCCTATCCTCAGCCTGCGCCTTCCTCATCTCCTCTGGATGAGCATTTATAGGTTCACCTTCTTCCTCCTTCTTCTGTGACCTGGTCTGCACTGTCGCCATGATCACAGGTTTCTCGGGATTCCCCAAGAAGACGTATCTACACCCCAATATCAGAGGGTAGATTGGTTCATCTATCACTGCTGCTCTGATTTCTCCCTCCACATAGCGAGTTTTCACCGTTATCCTTGCGATGGGAAGTGTCATGAGTGGTATGTCCTTAGTCGCCCCTTGTATTTCCACTGTTTCTGTGGTATACTGACTTGGGTCCACTAGGCTAGACTTCACAACTGAATCATAATCCAAACCTGTATCATAAAGGCACCTTATGGTGACCCCATTACAAATAACATCCTCACAAACTGGGGGGTGATAAGGTTCCTGTTGTCCATTAGGATTAACCTTTAATCTTCGCGTCCCCGACTTCATTGCAGCAATGTTTGAAGGTTTCCTTCTACAAAATTCGGTGTTATGGTTATCCTTCTTGCACCATTTACACCATCTTTTTCCTTGGTTCAACGGTTTTCTTTCATTGAACTTTTGGTCATTGAACTGTGAGTTTCTGTCGCGATAGTCATTTCTTGGCCGCTCAAAGTTTGTCCTACCTTTATTTCCCTGCTCTCTATTATCAAATTTATTAAATTGCTGTGGAGCTTTAAAATTGTCTATGTGCTTCTTTTTAGCACCACTTACCTCTGCCTGAGCTGCCTGATACCTCTCAGCAACATTTAAAATTTCCCCCAACTTCTCTGCACCTTGTTCCATGAGAAATTTTCTCATGTCTGGAGCCATGGACTCTCTCAATTGCTCAATCATGATCATTTCTTTAAGATCTTGGGTCTTCCCCAGAGCCGTCCATTTCTCCAAATAGGTTTCTAGTCTAGCAGAGAATTGGTGGTATGTCTCCCCAGACAACAGTTTGGCATTTCTAAATTTCTTACGATAAAATTCACCATTCTTCTCGTACCTTAATAACAAAGCCTGCTTTAACATGTCATAATTGTCTTGGTCTTCCCTGTTCATTTTGGCAAATACTTCATAAGAAGTACCTCTCAATCCCTGTGATAGCTTTAAACTCCACCTCTCTCTCTCTAACCCATATGTAGTAGCTAATAACTCAAAACGTCCTAGGTACCCCTCTATGTCATCGTCTTTTTCAACAAAATGGTCTAAATGAAACCCCATAGCTGAGTTTGAGGCTCCCAGACTGGGCGTAGCATCTGAGGCAAAAGGGCTGGCACCATTTTCAGGAGCCGGGCCTTGTAATTCCAGCTCCCTTAGTCGTAATTCGTGCTCCCTCTGCAACCTTCTATCTTCTGCCTCCCTTTGCTGTCGTTTTTCTTCTGCCTCCCTTTGCTGTCGTTTTTCTTCTTCCTCCCTTTCGGCAGTCAACCTTTTTTCTTCTGCCTCCCTTTGCTGTCGTTTTTTTCTGCCTCAATCTGCAGCCTCTTAATTTCTCTATCAGCCTCAATTTGTAACCTCTTCTCTTCAGCTACCTTTCTATCTTCCCTTTCAATATATTTATCACATTCAGCCGTTACATATTGAATTAAAATTTGACCATCCATTCCCATCTCCTTTGCGGTCAGCACAGCAGCTGATCGGAATTTTGCTAGCTCCGCCATACTTTTCAGACAATATAATAATATACAAGCTAAATCTCTAACCAGTAAATACACTAAGTACTTCTTATGACTATAGTCTAACTAATTCTAACTAACCAGTTAACTAATTAATTATCACTGGCTGTGAAGATTCACCAACTTTTATCTGCAGGGACACTTTTAATTTTAAAGGGAATTTCACAATTTTTTTCCCTAATTTTATTTCTCCAACCAGGAGATCCTAATATTACTGTTGGGCTAATTATCCCGGACGAGCCCCCAATGTATGTAGTGGGTTTGATGGTATTGTATGATGGTGATATTACTAAATGTAATGTATGAGGCCAGCTGTGAAGGCTCCTGAGATAAAATGTAGTTGTGAATTGTCAGAAGGCCTTTCTTGCTACCACTACGACCTCACACTCAATTTTTTTTTCTTAATGAATGTGGCTATGTAAAATGTCTAGGGTAATGATATGTAATGTGGTGTGATAGTTATAGATACACCCACAGATATTTAAGCAGACTAATAATATTTAACAAATATTATAATACACTGAACTAACTCAAGAGTGTAAAATTTTTGATAGAATTATATTACATTTATTTGTTCTGGATCAAGTTTTATGTTGACCAGAACTTTTTTAAAAAAAAGATTTAAAATTTATGAAAGAAATGCATGGAATGTTACATAATAAATGCAAGAGTGTACATATATAAGTACTAGACTAGTTAGTTTTATTAAAATGTTCTAGTAGTCATCTACTTGGGAGGATAGTTAATGCTTGTGCTGTTGGGGTGGCCTCATCACACCTGTCTATATTGACTACACAGTGTCCAGTAAATTGCAGGAATTTTATGGGGTATTAGTAACTAAAAGGCGTTGGTGAACTTCCAGCAGACCAGAGGCTCACTCATCTTGCATATGTAGCTCTGGTGCTGAAATCTGGTGGTCCCACCTCTCCGTGCTGGCGGGCAATAATAGTGGTCTCTGTCACAACGTACTGCACAGATACACTCGAGTAAAATCACCAACTGAATGGACACCGCCTTGTTGACAACTGAAACTCACAGCTCTGCAATCAAAGTATTGGCCATGTGTCAAAATTCTATTCTCTACCCACGTCTGGACACAACACGGACACAACAACCACATCATACAGACAGGTCAGATCTCTCTGACCAAACAGCACATTTACCATGGTGGTTTTACATCAGATAGGTCCTCCCAGACTATAGATTCTGAAAAATATTTATTAGTTTCCTTCCCTAAAAGTGGATAGGTAATATGTTTCATTATTCTCAACACTTGATCTGTCTTTCCTAACCCTTGCTGGAGTTTATGTATATTGTTGGTCCCTAGACCCTGACTTGGGCGGGGGGTCTAGAGCAAATCCCTACTTGTTTGTAAGGCTAGATTATGATATGGCAGTATCAAATCACTCGAACATTAAACAATATTCAAAATATACAAAGAAATAATTTCAATCTTACCAGATTATGAATAAAGAACACAGAAATGCTAGCAAAACTCAGCTGAGCTGCTGGCTATAGTATGGCGTCCCTGAACTTATTTCACTTTCTTTCATTTGGAAATCACCACACTTTAAAATACTGTGTCTATCATCGAACAACTATTGAGGAATGGCCCCACTTGCGCGTCTGAGCGCCGATAAAATGATTGTCTGTGGCCAATCACTGCCTAGGTTTATTTCAAATTCAAATTTCCTACCCTAAAGTCATTTCAGTCATGCTTCAGTCAAGTATGGATGTTTATCTGTTAGTCTGTCCGTCTCTACTTGTTTTTTTTTCAAAACGTACTTGATTTTTGAACCAACCTTTCTCTCCCCTCCAAAATTTTGTCGTTAAAAGTTATATTTAGACACAGCTCCCACCAATGTCCCTTCGCTTCCCTACTAAGTAGATTTGAACACCTGCGTCTCGAGGTCGTGTTTTTTTGTGCAAATAGCGACACTTTTTATTCCATACAGTCTGTCGCTGATGTGAACAACACTGTCTTTTGTCATTATCTTCAATATTATCTATCCGTCTGTAAAATTAAGAACATATTAGTTCACTGCTCAGAATGGGCCATCCGGCCAGCTAATTTTTATATTCCTAACATTAATATTACGAAAAAGTTACTTTTTAATTTTTGTAATATTCCAAACATCTGCGTTCTGCCGCTGAATTCAAATCAAAGGCTTGGTATCGCAAAAGCGACCAATAAATGACTGTGGCGTAACATATCCAAGGTCCCTTCTGTCGAGTTCCTTACTTTATGTCAACTTGGGAAACGTGACTTTTCTCCGTTTCCCCCCCCAATTGCGTCTCCTTAGCCTTTCTAGTCTCACGCAATCTTTCCAGTCATATTTTTTTCCTTTTATCCGCCGTTCCCCTCCTGTCTAGCAAGTCAATTTTTATGGAGGGTGATGACCCGCGGTCTGGGCGATCATGTACTATCAGCAGCCTACGCATTATGTTTTTATCCTTACATGTTATCTTTGGAGGTATTTTACCGTTGTATCTCTGTCAATTTCACTACAGTGTTATACCATCATACCCTGCTGCTTTGCCTATCTTGATTTTCTCCAGTGCTGCCTTCAGTTCTTCCATCTTTATGTCATCTTCATCACCATTTGTTTCCTCTTCTGTGCTGGTGGTTATCATTTCTGATGCTTGACCTTGCTCACCATCAAGGAGTTCTGAGAAATATTCTTTGCATCTTTCCATTACTTCCTTCGGGGTAGTAAGCAATTTGCCTTGCTTGTCCTTTATAAATTTGAGAGGGCATTGTTTTTCCTTCCTCATGTTCTTCAGGGTCTTATAGAACAATTTCTGGTTTTCTTGCGCATCTTTTTCTAGCTTTTCTCCAAATTCTTACCAGGACTTCTGTTTTGCTGCTAGCACCTTGTTCTTTGCTTCTGTTCTGAGTATCACATATTCTCTATATTTCTCTATTTGTCCTGCTGTGTTTTAGCTCCTAAGTATTGTTTCCATGCCATTTTCTTCTCTCTTATTTTCTCTTTGACTTCCTCTGTTCACCAAGGTGTCCTCTTTCTCTTTTTCCCAAGTCGGGCTTCACCACATGCTTCTGCAGCGGCTGTCTTTATGATGTCCTTGAATTTAAGCCACAGGGTTTTCAAGTCATCAGGTTGTTCTTCTGTGTTTCTCACCGCTGCAGCATTAAGCCCCTGATATCTGGTCTTAATTTCTGGCTCTCTCAGCTTGTAGGTCTTAATGCTCATGTCTTCCGTTCGTTTACTTGGTTTCTTGCGTGATGCTGGGCAGTTCCTAGGCTGAGCAACTCTTTCAGTTGTTCTTTCGATTGTAAGCAGGTAGGGATCACTTCCAATCGCTGGCCCCCTCCAGACTCTAGCATCTCGGACATATTTGAATGAGCTCCTCCTAACAATGGCATAGTCGATCACTGACTTCTCATTCTTTGTAGGTTCACACCTAGTGTATGCATGTATGCGCTTATGGGGGAACTTTGTGTTGGTAATGATCAGATTCTGCTCACTGCAGAATCTAAGGAGTCGCTTTCCATTATCATTGAGATTATCATCTCCATATCTTCCGATAACTCCACCCCATCTAGCATGGTCATTTCATACTCTGGCATTGAAATCTCCGAGCATGATAATTTCATCTAGGTAGTCATCCACTGTCCTTTGAAGCAGCTCGAAGAATTCCTTCTTGACCTCTTGATGCTAACAATGTTCACTGATGCAGTAATGCTTATGCAGTAAATCTGATGCAATAAGGCTGGTATATTTATAGCGCGAATGCGTGTTGGAAAGTTCGTCAAGGTGGACATCTGTGTAGCAGTGCAGACTGGTATCACAACATGTAACATACAAGAGTGTGTGTGGCCTTCATCACATTGAAAAATGTAGATGTAGGGTTGATGGAACCAACTGTTGTACGTGTTACAGGTATGGAGTCAAAAATATAGGTGAACAGCTGTGTACGTTTTTCTCACCATTTATTATAGTCACAGCAACAAGACGTAGACAAATCCATGTAAGCATGACACATGAACATGGCGGATATGAAGACAGTTTACTACAATGCATGTACATAAGTTCCAGTAAATATATGATTATCAAAGTGTTGCAGACTCCAATTTAACTCTCATCTCACAACTAGCAGAAGAAAACCCCGCATTACAGAACGGGTAAATAACTGTATAAATATCCAACAGTTTCATTCTGACTTTTCTTAAATCGCACTTCTTAAGTCAACCCCAAACATGGCGGGCGACGAAAATAGCATACTCCATCCCTCTAATCGCACGTATCAAAGATAGGCTGTCCTTTCGAAGATAGTCTTATATAACTCCCTCGTACATCAGGCGAGTTTTCACTTTCAAAGTTATAATAGCAATAACTGATAATTCATCTGGTCTTCCACTCCAGATAATTATATATTAGGCCTCTATAAAACAGTAAACGCTGTGAATTCCTCATCTGCAGACATAAGCGTCTAAGTTCAAAGATATACCGCTAATCATGCGGGTTTTAGAATAACATCTATTCTCCTTGGTTTCTGTGTGTAAATCTAAACCTAACGGTCTTAGATGGCTCCAACGAGCGTAACAAATAGAATACTCTGCCTTCCAACCATTCGTGAGCTCTCGTTACTGGTTGACTCAAAATATGATCCTTACAAAGGAAGTGTGAAAGTTTCGTTTTTTTACCTTGCAACGAATTCCTAACACAACTTAGAAGCAACTGCCGTCTTCCTGACAAACAGAAATAACACAGGGGACTTTCAATAACAGTGGAAGAGTTTCCATCCCCAGAGGCAATGCAGAGACTTAACTAGACATTCCGTCTGACAGACCCAGTTCAACAAAACGGCCTCCCGCCGGAAATCTTTCCCAAAACTCTCTCTAGTTCGGGCATGCGCTGTTCGCATCCCCTCTGACCTATGCAGTCAGCTGGTATAACCTTTTAGGGGAGTAACTACATATTTACTTTCCCTCAAAGCAAAAAATGAGTATTCGCCCTTAGATTAGTTTTCAATCGAAATATTTTCAAACATAACAAGAATACAGACCGACTACATTATCAGTTATGAAAACTGCACGTAACAGTCTTACCACACCTCCCTGGAAAAAAAATGAAACATTTTTTTAAAAATACATCTAGGAGCAACATACAATAGGCTCACAACGCATGAATAAATCGCAGATGAAAAGTATAAATAATAAATATAACGCCAAATGTGAGGCTAAGTCGACATATGGAGCGACTGGTGAGAATATATCTCGTAATCTCAGAGAAAGCGTTTCTCTAAGTATAAATGTTTCCAGAGAGGTGTCACCAACTTATACTACATTACTGGCAATGACACAATGTATACAATAATTTCATACAATAATTTCATATTAGGTATCTTAAGTTCATGATTAACAACGAAGAAAAATCATCAAAGAACAGCGGTGGATATACATCAATGAACCGCTAAGTAGTGATACAATCACTATATTACAAATTACAAATGTGTACCTAACTTGATATAGAAGAAACTATTATAGCCCTAGACGTATTAGAAAGTCCAAGATATAAAAGTTAGGTGGAATCCTGTGGGCATCTAGACAAAATGTCTGCCATCACATTATCTGATCCACGGATAGCTCGTACCGAGAAATGAAAAGGTTGAAGAGCAATTGCATATCGAGTAGACCCCGAGCTCTTCAAATTCTTACTCTGTATAGCCGTAAGAGCTTTCTGGTCGGTTTCTACTATGAAATGTGCGCTCAGAAGCAATCTTTGTAGTTTGAGAATTGACCAGACCATAGCCAATAGTTCACGGTCTAAAACCGAGTAATTCCTTTCTGCCGCATTAAGTTTTCTGGAGATATACATTACAGGATGCAGAGTTCCAGAGTACTCTTGCATTAGTGCCTCTCCAATCCCAGTGGATGAAGAGTCACTACGAAGAAAAAATGTTTTATCTTTAGTAGGTAACACCAAAATAGGTAGTGTTGGAAACATAGTTTTGATCTTATCCAGCGAGGATTGGCATTCCTGAGACCAGCGAACCATACTAGGAGACCCTTTCTTTAGTAATGTAGAAAGAGGTGCCATGATAGAGGATAGATTCGGAATGAATCGTCCATAAAATTGTATAAGACCTAAGAGACTTCTCACTTGCTTTTTAGTCTTAGGAATAGAGATGTTAAGTATCTTAGTGATATTATGGTCCTCTGTCTTTAGGAAACCATGACCGACTCGATGTCCTAGGAACGAAATTTCGCTAAAACCAATGCAGGCTTTAGAGGATTTAGCTGTCAGGTTATGCTCGCGTAAAGTAGACAGTATTTCATCTAACCCCGAATAGTGATCTTTCCAAGTATCGCTGAAAAGACAGATGTCGTCTAGGTATGCAATGACATCTGACCGATAAGATAGGATTCGACGCATCATGCGTACGAATGTAGCTGATGCGTTCATAAGGCCGAAATGCATGAAATTCCATTGGAAAAGGCCTCTAGGTGTAGAAAAAGCCGTAAGAGGTTTGGCGCGTTCAGATAAAAGAACTTGCCAATATCCTTTAGACAAGTCAAGTGTAGTGAAAAAATGAGATTTAGAAAGCCTAGTAAGTAACTCTTCTAGTAAAGGCATAGGTTCAGCGTCAAACTTCGTAACTTAATTCAATTTGCGATAGTCAACGCAAAGACGTATGTTATTGTCTTTTTTCCGAACAATAACCATCGGCGAAGAATATGCAGAAGTGGATGGTTCAATTATTTTTAAATCTATCATATCATCTAACTCCTTCTCAACCTGTGCTTGAAAATGTATAGGGATAGGATAAGGTCTGACCCTAATAGGATTATGGTCAGTTAGAACAATGTCATGTTTAATGACATGAGTTTGTCCAGGGATGTCAGTGAGGACATCCTTAAATGTTTGTAACATAGTCGAAACTTGTCGCTGTTCTCCTAGTGATAAATCAGGAGAGACAGTAACGTTTTTCCACGATTCACTAGAATGAAGTGGGATCATCGGAAGAAGACGATTAACATCTCAAAAACTTGTTTCCTCATCCTGTATTACGGGCAGCGATGAGTAATGACCATGCTGGACTGGAGAATCGTCCGTTGCCTGGAAAATAGGCTGTAAATAATCCGGACGTTCATGGAATTCCGTAAGCATGTTGATGTGGAAGGTTTTAGATTTTCCGTCAATATCGACAACATAGTCAACATCTGAAATTTTCGATATTATATCGTACGGACCTTTCCAAGAAATAAGAAGTCTGTTTTCCCTACAAGGTAGCAAAACAAATGCTTTGTGACCAGGACAAAGTTGTCGTAATGTTCTTTTCTTATTTGCAAATTGCCTTGCCTTCTGTTTAGCAAATTCAGAAGAAGTTGCTAATTTGCATGCTTCGATAATCTTTTGTCTAAGCGCGATGACATATTCGTAAGAGGATTTTGTGTCATCGTTAATATTATCAGCGGTTATGAGATCATGAAGCAAAGACATAGGGCCTCGCGGTTGCGCGCCACAGACAAGTTCAAAGGGAGAAAATCCTGTCGAGATCTACAATCACAACGAGATCTATCAAAATTCTTATCTCTGTTGAGCTTATTGCTCTTATTTGAACTCCAGTTAACATAGTTATGATTGTTATTTTTCTTCTGGACAAAATATCTATTTGATGGTTTTTGTTGTCCTGGAGAACCATCATTACAATATTGATAACCTTTATGAAAGTTCTTATAGTTACTAGGACCAAAATGTTGAGGACAATTAAATTGCCTCCAGTTCTTTGAAGAAGAACTATTATCATATGGACGCGATTGGTAATGTCCACAATCACGATAATCTCTCTTAGCAAAATTGCTTTTATTTTTCCCTGTGTCACTGTGCTTAATAGATACATCGTACTGTCTGAGATGAGTACGATGGGTACTAACAGTTTTGTTTTATTTTACTAACTTATCAGGAATCTGACAATTCGATGCACGGTTTCCCTGAGGAATCTTATCATGACACTTATGAAAGTCCTCACCGTGATCCAAACTTGATTTACCTTTGTTGGCCTGCCGCCAACTCCCATTAGAGGCAGTATCGTTATTTCGTGTTAAACCATATTTTCCACGAAAAGATATGTTCACATATTGCTTAGTGTTACTATGAGCATTGAGTGTCTGTCGCTGGCTCTTTGCATTAGCAACATGTTGACCATCATGTTTATGTTTCAGTCTATCCACCTTAGTAGTAGATAACACATTATTGTATAAAACAATATCTAATAAACTGTCAACTCTCTTACGAAGTTTTGTAACTTCCATTTCTGCCATAGCTTTCTCTCTAGTAACAGCTTTGTATATTCTCTCGTTGGTTTTAATTTTTCTGTCATAATCCAACCTTATGTCTTGTAACTGAGAAATAAGAGTCTTCTCTTTAGCCATACTATCTTTAAGCTCTTTTCTCAACTTTGTCGTCTGAGACGTATTTTCTAAGACCTTAGCCTTCTCCTGAACAAGTTCAAGTTTGAGTGCTTCCATAGCACTATGATGAGTAGTCATCAGTTTATCAACCTTTTCTGGAAATACCACATTCTTATCTTCTAGTTGGCGGCTTAGATACACATTCTGACTCAATAGATTAGTGAGTGTATCATTATATATCTTCTTGTGTTTCTCAGCCTCCCTTTTAATTTCTCATAGTCCATTTTTACTTGTTCAAGCTCACTAATAAGAGACTGTTCTTTACAAAGACGATTGTTCTTCCTTAAGCTCACTTTAACTTCTAACTCTTTTTTCTCCTTTTCCCGTTGAGATTGTCTCAATTTATTCTCACTAGGAAGAGCTAATGTTTCTATAATCTTCCACAGTAGTTTCAAATCAAGCGGGGAAGAGTTCAACTTATTTACCTGATTACCCAACATCTCTTTTAATGAGGTCACTTCATTCTCTAACTCTTTCTTCTGACTAAGAGAAGAGTCATAGACTTTCTTATTATCTTCTATCAACATCATCATTTTATCCTTTAATATTGTATTTTCAGAATTCATTGCTGATAACTTATCAGTAAGAGCTTTCTTATCACTTTGAAGCTCATTTATTGTTTCCTTTAATGCATTCAACTCCAAAGCTATGAGTTTTACATCATGTTCCCTCTTCGCTTTTCTCTCCTCGGCTTTCCTGTCTAGCTGCATTTGCTTCTTTTTTTCTTCAGATTCTCTTTGTAATTTTTTTTCAGCTTCTCTGTCTAATCTTTTCTCCTCAGCCTGTTTTTCTAATATTTTCTCCTTAGCTTCTCTTTGTAATCTCTTTTGTTCAGCTTCTCTTATTTGTTTTTCCATTTCCATTTTACCTTTTACGTATTCTCGTAATTCCGCAACAGACATACACGAGGAACACGCCCGTTCAATGTAGCAATCCAAGAATTCGTTTACTTCCTCATTAGTCATTCCAAAGGATTTTCCCTGTTCAATGTAGGAATCTAAGAATTCTTCTATTTCCTTAGTAGTCATACGAAAGTATTCCTTTTCGACCCAAAAATACAAACTAGACATTATGTCTGATAATCTGAGATCAGTAACCTGAAATAATAATATAATTTATTTCAACCAAACAGGAGCAAGTTTTTAACAAAAACTTGTATAATCAGCTCCCTTAATTTCAATGTCTTTTGAAGACAAGTCTTTTGTAAGAACTTGTATGATTATTTTACAATAATAATACCATCAGACATTTATATCATAAGTTCAATCAAAATGTAAATAGTGTACATCTAAGTATGTGTACCAATAGCAAACAAAACAATAACAATAATACGAAGACAAATATTCAAAACACTACGATTACATTCGCAGAAGTCAACTAAAAAACTAAACTGAAGGAAATCTCACAAAAGATGTGATGATAACTGCGAAAATATAAACAAAACAAATGACGTCACAGTGTAAAAACATAAAGGTGTATAGAACTGAATGACAGAAAAGAGTAGACCTACAAATACAAACAAATTTAATCAAAACTAAAGAATAGAAAAACTGTTACAAAAACAACGAAGAAAAAAACACACCTCGTCACAACTAACATAAAATAGCAACAGTTGTCGCTAGCAGATTTTCAATCAAGAAAATTGCACCTATAGAACACTAATATAAGACCTCTATTACGTGGTATATCTTATATTAGTCACACACCCAACCTCCCACGAAACATAAACTAATTTAATATACAAACAAATAACATGTAACATAAATACATAAATACATATAGCATAAGTATGAAAAGTGTTGGAAACAGGCTTAGCTATAACATATAAAGTATAGTTTACAACATAAAATGGGCCACATTTTAAATAATTATATTGTTCAATAGTCAAGAACAGTCAATTTTCTAGGAATGACGTTCCAACGATGAAAAAATATACTATTGATTCTGCTTCAGAAACTGTGGCGATGGTAGAATCGGATTTCTGTTCTTCAAAATAACAGTAATGACAACGTTCATAGAACTTGGCCTTCTAAACAGCAGTTTTGACAATCAACGCCGGGTACTTTGCATTCTGTAAAATAACGTCTGCGAAGAAAATCAGAGTCTCACAGGCAACGCCGGGTACTTTGCAATTTGATGAAGGTAACGTCTGTGTAGAGTCTCACCTCGTAAACCCACGTATTTGATCCACCAATGATGCTATCAATGTTCACTGATGCAGTAATGCTTATGCAGTAAATCTGATGCAATAAGGATGATATATATATATAGCGCGAATGCGTGTTGGAAAGTTCGTCAAGGTGGACATCTGTGTAGCAGTGCAGACTTGTATCACAACATGTAACATACAAGAGTGTGTGTGGCCTTCATCACATTGAAAGGTGTAGATGTAGGGTTGATGGAACCAACTGTTGTACGTGTTACAGGTATGGAGTCAAAAATATAGGTGAACAGCTGTGTACGTTTTTCTCATCATTTATTATAGTCACAGCAACAAGACGTAGACAAATCCATGTAAGCATGACACAGGAACATGGCGGATATGAAGACAGTTCACTACAATGCATGTACATAAGTTCCAGTAAATATATGATTATCAAAGTGTTGCAGACTCCAATTTAACTCTCATCTCACAACTAACAGAAGAAAACCGCGCATTACAAAACGGGTAAATAACTGTATAAATATCCAACAGTTTCATTCTGACTTTTCTTAAATCGCACTTCTTAAGTCAACCCCAAACATGGCGGGCAACGAAAATAGCATAGTCCATCTCTCTAATCGGACGTATCAAAGATAGGCTGTCCTTTCGAAGATAGTCTTATATAACTCCCTCGTACATCAGGCGAGTTTTCACTTTCAAAGTTATAATAGCAATAACTGATAATTCATCTGGTCTTCCACTCCAGATAATTATATATTAGGCCTCTATAAAACAGTAAACACTGTGGATTCCTCATCTGCAGACATAAGCGTCTAAGTTCAAAGATATACCGCTAATCATGCGGGTTTTAGAATAACATCTATTCTCCTTGGTTTCTGTGTGTAAATCTAAACCTAACGGTCTTAGATGGCTCCAACGAGCGTAACAAATAGAATACTCTGCCTTCCAACCATTCGTGAGCTCTCGTTACTGGTTGACTCAAAATATGATCCTTACAAAGGAAGTGTGAAAGTTTCGTTTTTTTACCTTGCAACGAATTCCTAACACAACTTAGAAGCAACTGCCGTCTTCCTGACAAACAGAAATAACACAGGGGACTTTCAATAACAGTGGAAGAGTTTCCATCCCCAGAGGCAATGCAGAGACTTAACTAGACATTCCGTCTGACAGACCCAGTTCAACAAAACGGCCTCCCGCCGGAAATCTTTCCCAAAACTCTCTCTAGTTCGGGCATGCGCTGTTCGCATCCCCTCTGACCTATGCAGTCAGCTGGTATAACCTTTTAGGGGAGTAACTACATATTTACTTTCCCTCAAAGCAAAAAATGAGTATTCGCCCTTAGATTAGTTTTCAATCGAAATATTTTCAAACATAACAAGAATACAGACCGACTACATTATCAGTTATGAAAACTGCACGTAACACCTCTGCTCTCTCATCCTCATTTGACCCATACACTATGACCAGGTTCACTATGGTCTCTCCTTCTTTTAGTTTTACAACCAACCATAAAACTATAACAATAAATTAAATTTTTATAGTCAGCAAATAACCAAATGCATAAATAAATCTGCGTTCTCTCATGTCAGTAAGTTTACTTTGCAATCATTAAGGCTGCACAAATGGACCATAATTCACTGCCAAATGTTGAACAATATTTTGATCTAAACTTCTTCATTGTCTTCTTCTTCTTTTCCCCTTTTGCTCAAATGGATCATGGAGCTGTCACTGTAGCTCGTGCCCTTGCAAGAAGCCTGCATCAAAACATTCATTTGATATTGCAGTAATAGTTCCTGTAGTAATTTGTTTTGCATTTGAAGTTGCTAGTTCCAAATCCTTTATATAAAATCCCAGCTTTTTCTGTCAGTACGTAACGCTAAGGGATGCAATGTCGTGGTTGAGTTAAGGTTTTAGAGTATTTGTCGAGTCAGACAATTGTAGTGAGATCGACAATGAGAGTGGACTGACAGGATTATAGACAACATACAAATAATGTGTAAAATAGGGTGAACTTGAGACGACCTGGCAGAGGATTCATTAAATCTATCTCTCTTTCCAAGCCTCAACACACTTATATAGTCTTAAGAACCACCCGCTCTCTCTCTCCTTTCTCTGTTCAAAGTAGAGACGATAGTAAGAGCTTGCAATATTAAGTATGGATGAAAGGTCGTGAACAGCGCGTTAATAAATGAGTAAAATTTATTAAAGGTTCTTGAAAGAAGAAAATATATTTAAATAATGTATATCAGCACAACGCCATAAGAAAGGCATTAATATTCACATCGGTTAACAAATATCCAATTTAAACACCAACGAACAAACATCACACCAACACAAAACCCCGCCTGTAGAACACCGAGAAATAAATAAACATAGTTCCTCAATACTTCCGCTTTTGTGGAACCGAGTTAAATAACTCCAGTTAGTGTCTTATATGTATATCCTCCTATATGTGATGATTTACACTATAAATCCACTGTAGGCGCTATCCATGCACCGTTGGTCACACACTATTCACGAGATAGGCTGTAGATTACTTTGTCTATATTCGGCTGACCGCTAATACGTGCGAAGGTTTTAACGACCAGAAACACACACAAGACGAGGTCAATTTAGGACAAACGGTCCAAGGCGCTATTATCCAGCGCGTGAAATTTGGCCTGCGTACTTGATGTTTAAATCCGGTTTGGCTGGCTTGACATTTATTTGTGACTGAGCGCTCCGTTTAAGCACACAGTCTGGCTTTCAATTCTGTTGAAGACGCTGGGCTGATAGATATGCTGGAAACCACTATGCTCTGACTGGTGATCAAGAGGCGAGTAGGAAACCACTACTGCCAAATACGATTTCAGGTTTGCTATGGCTCGTTATACACTGCATGAGCTCATTTCCCATTAGAGGGATGGTCGTTGAAAAAGGGTGGTACTTCAGGTATAGGTGACAACTCGTGGTGCTAATTGCTTTCAGGAACCGTGAGATCGATGAGAATTTTACTTTCGTCGCCTGACTGGAATCCTGCAGTAGCAATGGGGTACCCTGTAACTGAGACCCAAAAAGAACCAACCTTTACATCAAGCAAACAATAAAATTACGAAGGACGTTATAATAAACAGTTATACTCCGCTATGGGATTTATAATTATTATCATTGCTGGGATAGTCTCGGGCTGTCTTTATCCATATGAGTCGCTCTCCTGTTACTTTACACTATCAATTTCAGCATGCGCCCGCATAGGCCAATATATCTTGTACATACGTGTACCTGTCAGCAAAATCTACTCCATCCTCTTCCAACTCAACATAAGGGATATCTAACCCTGTAGTTCCAGCTGAGTGGATATGCTATTCATCTTACCACATTAAGTGAATTTACATAAAATACAGCATTTGACATTACATAATAAATGGTATGCGCCCCTTGGGGTCGATATACAAAAAGGGAAAAAAGTAATACCCTCCCAAAATTGAATACATGGAAAATGCAATGTTATTGCTATAATAATACAGTTTGTGACTTAAACATAAGATATAATTATATCTCCAGCTGGTGGCTGTTTTCTGGATTGCTGTGAAAGTTCTAACCTGGTGTCTAACTACACAAGTAGGCATATAATAGTGCACTGTGGTGATGCACAGTGGTTTTTAAAAATACTTTTGAATAAGTAAAATTGCCGTTAGGTATTGGTGCTTTTGAATTTAATTCCCGTCTTATGACGGGCTCTTACACTAGTTATTTCATATTAGTCGTTTCGTATTACATGCCTGAGAGAGAAGTAATCTTTTCTTCCTGTGTTTACTCGGAGACCACCAGAAACTACATGGAGATAAATTTTCTGTCGCCAGTGTTAGAACATGTTTAACCAATTTACACGTGTAGCAAAGAGTTGTTCAATCAATCAGTATGACTGAGCTCCGCAAGGAGTGTATGCCGTCAACAAACACATGTCAAGTTCTCATGTTGCGTGCTATGAGCTCAAGTTCTCATGTTGCGTGCTATGAGCTCAAGTTCTCATGTTGCGTGCTATGAGCTCAAGTTCTCATGTTGCGTGCTATGAGCTCAAGTTCCCAGGTTGCGTGCTATGAGCTCAAGTTCTCATGTTGCGTGCTATGAGCTCAGGTTCTTTCCATGTCTTCCTAGGAGGACCCTCATCGTTTTCATTTCCATCTCCAGTTCCCTGCTCCATATGGATATTCAGAAATAAGGACTGTCTTGTAATGCTATCAAACAGATACCCAAAGTGTGTGTCCTATCCACCACCAGCGACTTCATCTTATCTCTTGCTCAGTTGGCACTTGTCTGTTTGTGTTCATCAGTTCCACATTGGTGTTATTGTTGGTATCTATACATTTTTTTTGCTTATTACTTTATCTGATTGAGATGTATAGGGGCCTAAACAGAGAAGTCGTTTGGTACGTCATTAGGTTGACCTTTTTATATCTAATTTCTTTGCCCTTTCTAGGAACATTTATGAACCTGCTTCCAATATGTTTGCCATCTTGAAACGAACAGCGCGTCTTCGATTTATGGTGACCGTTATTGGTTACATATTAAGTGTACTCAGTTGCTGACCTCTGTCGGCGGCACGAAATACCACTTATTTAAGTTGTCTGATTCCTGCGCGTTTGCTTCATAATTTGTCGTATTCAAATAAACATTTGACATCAAAACGGCGCTTTCGTGCTGACTTCTAATATGTCCGTTTAATAGTTGTTATTCTTGTAACATTTTGTCACGGGAAGAACAAAGGCATCAGATAATGGTGGGAGAACAGGTCTTGATGCAGGTCAACCACTTTAAATACCTTGGAGCTGTCATAGACTGAAAAAGTTGGTTACCCGAAAAGGAGCAGCTGGGAGATTTTTTTTCAGGCCATAAATCGAAGATTCATCAGCAAAAGTGAAAGCCGCACCTATGTTCAAGTCTTGACTTATGGATATTAGTCATGGGCGAAGACTACAACCACAAACGCCAGCTCCGGACCTCAGAAATGAGATATCTGAGGAAGTGGATTGAAGTAACAAGGACAGACATGAATCGGAACCAGACGATACGTCATCGTCTCAAAACCCAGCCCCTGCAGACCCGAGCGGAGCAGTGTCAGTTACGATGGTTTGGCCATGTCTGAAGAATGGGAGAATATTGGCTACCACGACAAACAGGGGAAACCAATTGACAGGGATCCAGACCTCCAGGATGATCAAGAATTTGCTATGAGGGCAACATTAAACAATCTCTGAAGGACCGAGGTCAAGATTAGAACCAGGTTATGAAGAAGACAGCCGATATGATAGTGTGTTGCTTTCTCTGGCAAATCTATACACCGCAGGGTAGAAGACGAGCTTCTAAGTAAGTACCGGGTTCGAATCCCAGTTGAGGGATTATAATTTATGGAAATATTCTTTTTCAGAACCAGTAGTCCAAATTATGTCATACTCACCCCTGGTCTCATGGGTAGTGAGATCGGATGCCTAACCTTCTCGGATAAGGGCGAAAAAATACGAGGTCCCGTGTGCAAGTTGCGCACGTTAAAGATCCCACAGCAGTTAGAAAATCGTATAGAGTAGGCCATAAGGCCGCTGCCCCAGCAAAATTTAAAAAAAAATGAGGAAACTTACCCACCACAAAAATATTTATAGAATCTGTGATTCCTATACAGTATATTCACACACTGGGATTTCGTGCACTGCGCTGAGATCCTCCTTGTGTGATCTAAGGGAAGAGATCGGAGCACTGATGGCGTTGCCCGTGTACAATGAAGACAGTGCTTAAAACGAAACCAAACTAAGTAAGTAAGCAATATTTAGTTTCTTGTGGCGCAAATATCTAATGTTGTATCCTTGTTTTCCATAAGCTCTCTGTCTGTGCACTATAACAAGAATGTGTATTGTTTCATACCATGTATAGCTCCCAGGGGCCTCTGACGAGACACAGAAAAAAATAGGACTTCTACACCCTCAAACATGTCGTACAAGGCAACTAAAATGAAGTTGTGCATGGGGCTGGTAACCTGATCATGACAAATAAAGTGCCACAAAACCACCGCAATAGGATCATGAGACTACCTAATGTAGGCTTCCTGCATACACATACAGCGGTGTCTCCAAACTCCGTAAGGAGAACACTAGAAAATAATGAATGATGATGTTATTTCATAATATTCAATGACCTTTTCAAAATTGATCTTAAGACGAACAAGGCGTCAGATGATTCTCTTCATTTTAAAAACTTAAATGTGGCTCTGCTTAATTAAAATTGTAAGCAGTAGAGGTCCATGAAGCCCCATATCAGAAAATGCCATAGCAGAATGATGTGCTAGAGACTTCACTATGCTAGGTCCAACTTTTTGAAGTGAGGTGACCAGTTCGCTTCATCTCTGCCTTTGCTGTACGTAACTCAAGATCAGAGTCAGGTACCCGTTTACATCTGGGCAGATTGGAGGATGTCTTTAACTTTTAGTTCTCGTAGTATTCATATTTAAATTCGTGAGCGTGTTTATGTTTTCGAGTTCTATTTTTAATATGATCACCTGCCCTGTGTATTTTACTTATCTGGCTTTTTCTATATAACAATTGTTGAATACTTGTTTGTCATATATTGACTATCATGTGTATTCACTCTCACCTTCATTCTCGTTCTCAAAGACAAATTACATCCGACATGTCTTCTTTTCTATACATTTTAAATCTCATTCATCAAATCATAAGCTGTTCTTTTTTTCTTTTTTTTTAATTTGCTACTCTTCTTTTGTTCCTCGAATGATATCAAAATATGTCGTCAGGCCCAACGACAGTAGGTATCAGCCGGCCCATTATGCCCTAGCCTCACCTCACTGGGGGCTTTTCCATTGCCAAGGATGCACGATGAAGGCACTATTAAACTCCGTTATGGAAAAACATGGGGCTTCACAATATTAAAAGGATCGGGCCTCATTTAGGCTCTTGGAGGGCCTATCAGTGGTGTACTTAGAATTTTGTTCTATTCCTCACGTTACTATATTGTGCAAAACTAAACTGTACCATCTCTATCTATCTATCTATCTATCTATCTATCTATCTATCTATCTATCTATCTATCTATCTATCTATCTATCTATCTATCTATCTATCTATCTATCTATCTATCTATCTATCTATCTATCTATCTATCTATCTATCTATCTATCTATCTAGTCTGTCTGTCTGTCTGTCCATCTATTTTATCTTTCTATCTGTTTATGTCTGTCTACATGTTTGCTCGTCTGTATGTTCACCTCTATGTCTCTCTGCCCATCTGTCCACATATCTAACAAACGACTTCTATCGTCAGACATTACTTAAGGATCAATCGATGTGAAGTAGTCTACCCTTAACCCCGGGGTTTATGTAAAGACAACTCGCTCGGCGTCTTCGATATGATCAGGTTAATATTTCTTTTCCTGTCTTTGCAAAGTCCAGTTTTGTTAGAACTGTGTCTACTCTCTTTACCAACCTCGGGCATTGTCTGTTTCGCTGTTTCTTCCAGTGCCTCGGCTTTCTCTTGGTTCGTGCACTTAATGTTCTTGCGTTTTTTCAAACTGTTGCTCACTTTGTCTGTATTATTTCTTGTACACACTTTACAATGTGTCTCTCGTAGGTCTATTTCTATTTTTTACATATATCCTCCATATCCCACTGAAGCTCACCTTATGCCTTTTATTCATGATGAATATTTTATCGTTATTTAAAAAAATATATAATGCAGTGTCTGATGTATACTTTCTTGAAAGCCAGCACTGACTTCAAGAGCTGCGCAGCGCCGCACCTTATACATTAAGCCAACAACAAATAAGTAATGGTATTAGACTTTACACTTGTGCACTAAACTAAAGTTTGTACCTGCTATTTTGTAACCAGTCCAGTCCTCCGTCCTTCAGAGGATTAGACTGGAAGCAGGCCAGGAGAAAGACGGCTATAGTTTGTCGCTCTCTTTGGCAAACCTCTACATCCCAGGGTAGAAGAGTAACGACTAAGTAAGTAGATTTTGTACCAACATGAACTTAAGACACGTAAATCGACATCTCAGAGACGCAGTCTGTGACTGGAATCTTTAAAAGGTTGAGATCATGAATAATAACAGTAAAACATCCTTTATATACTCCATATGTATAATAAGTTAGAAAGAAGCAATAGACTTTTTGGGCTATGTCATGAGAAGAGGAAAGCTGGGATATATCGAAACAACAGGTAACATTGAAGAAAAAAGAAATAGGGGAAGACAAAGAGAGCGAATACTTGACAGTTTTGCATGGAAAGACGTCAACAGCAGAATCGATAAATTGTACTGGAGACAGGAAGTTGTGGAAGTACATGTTCCAATACGCCACTAGGCACGGTACTTGAAGAAGAAGAAGAAGAAGCTGATAATACGAGAAGCAGGTCAGGTTGCTATTAGTACCCGGATCAGCGCACGTTCTGACTGCGTGTGTGCTGCCACGTTGCTCTCCTGTAGGATATCTGTTATTGCCTCAATCCATCGTCTCTACGCCGTCCTATAATCATGAACGATGCCGTTTTAGGGTAATATGTCAATGATGATGAGTTAATGATCTCAACAGGAGGTCTAACCCAAAGCATTCTTTGTCTGCCGGTGTATGGTCTGTTTCTTCTACCGTTCCATGAATGTCTCTGATCTCTTGGTTTCTCACTAGGTTTTTTTCGTGCTTTGTTATCGTTTGTTTTAAAAAAGAAAAAACATCAAATCGACTTCTCCCGGTTCTGTGTTTGTGAGTCCACGACTGTCAACGTAACTAATTATTTTAGCTTGGCATGTTTGCGTTCTGTCCCGTATAAGTCCCCGGGGGTCTCTGAGCAGACACAGAAAGACTAAGACTACTCCACTCTCAGACAAGTCGTACAAGGCTACTAAAATGGAGTTGTGCCTGGGGCAGGCAACCATATAATGTAAAGCAAATTGCCATAGAAGCAACAGCTGCAAGAGTATACAATTGCTTGCTGCAGGATTCCTGCAAGGGGAACATCCTACAGGTGGCTCCATGTTCCGCCAGGAACGCAAAGAGAAATGATCAAATGAGGATGGTGCTTGCCTACATGGCAAGTTTTGATTCATTGTAGCCTGTAGATGTGCCAGCTATTGAGAAGCCACACTTTATGTTTTGAAGTTATCGTAGTGTTAATATAGCCCTTTCTGTAAGAAACTTTTAAGGGTGACCCAAACCTGTTTTCATTCCTACCGTGGATGGCCCGATTCATACATCATCAAGGACCGGGAATCTATCACTTTGTTCTGTTATAGACTCTTAAATTTCACTAGAATCGAATTAAAAGAGAAAAGAGATTTTTTGGAATAGCTCACTGTAATGTCTTTTTCTCTTGTTGAAGTGATCACTGGCCCAAGACAGTATACATGTTGTTAGGTGTGTAGTGCTGGCGTATGATGAACTGAGTGTGGGTACGAATGAAGGCGCGAATGTGTTTAGGCTCGTATCTGTTGTATCATGCAACCCATACACTCACATGCAGTAGTCAAAGATGCTTGGATACTGCTGGCACGTTTCAAAACATTTATTGACGATAACACACAGAGCATCAACAGGAACAGTCAGTGTAAACAAGGTCATGATGACCGGAAATCGTTAGGTATACATCAGGCATTCAAAAGGCTGGTAAACATTTGAGTATTCGTGCATGGTCAATAGCAATGTTCTTCAATAATGACAGTTCGTAGCGCCGCCCTGGGATCTCTGACTAAACGGGTCAGATACCTTAATCACTTTGACATACAGGTACAACTTGGCATTCCCCGCCAATTGCACTTTATCAGGCTGTAATATATTAGCCTTAACACAGGCCTCGTTATGACGTCATCTGTGTACTTCTTCTAAGCAGGTTAACATCAACCCTGCAGTAATGCTTATGTAGGCATAAATACCGCCAATCTGCGGTTCCCACAATATATCTTCGTCACTGGACTTCTGGATAATATAAAGACTAATAGTCTTGGATGGCTGGCTACCTTGAGCGCAACAATATCAGTTCTGAAATGTAGGATCGGTGAGCTGTAGTTCACAGACTAGGTAATCTTCTAACATGTTCTGCCACCGAAAGCGTAATAATGGAAAAAGTCGGTATTACCTGGAACCGAATCCTCAGAACACAATAAGGAACTCTGTCGTCATTCCGACGCACAGAGATTCACTGGGGAGACCTGCCAACGCAGTCACTTCGAAGATTTTTCCCCGAAAACACAATGGACGTTCGTCCCTCAGAAGCCAGCTTACATCCCGGCCTGACGGAAGTAACTCAACTTGGCGCTTAAAAACCTGCGCATGGGCACACGCCCGAACTGTTTACCTTTGACCCTATCTTCATACAGGTCAAACACAATGAATGAACAAACAAGGGAAGACAACTCCTAATCACCCTGACATCGCAAGGTAAAGACAAAATTATTCTTATGAAAAAACATAAGCAAATAACTTGACATATGACTCCGTTGAAAATGACAGCAACATATTACTACCCCCCCCCCCCCCTGTAAAAAAAAATACATTTAAAAAAAAATATATCTATGAGCAAGACAGCACAAGCATCACTTATGCGCTCATGAAAGAATGAACCTAATATCAGGTACAATGGACGCACACATAAAGCGTCTGAAGAGGATACAAATCATCTCCCAACAGAAGAGAAAATATTTCTCAAAGCAAAACAAATTCAAGAGGTATCATTAAAGAAACCTAAGTTGCTGGCAATACCAATCATATATCAAACATTATTAAATACTATAATTATAGCAATATACAAATATCATGAATTACAATGCTATATTAGCAACATATCACTGATGGATGGACAAAATAAAATTTGTTAAATTCTTTATACATTATCCGGTTCTTGTGCGTTAATTCACCGGTTAAATCAAATTCTGGATATTTATTACCCAAACTGATAACCGTACTTTTTCTTGACTGAAAAAGGTTGATTTCACATTGTGATTTGGGAGGCAAGTTAAAAAAAAAAAAGCGTTTCTCGTGCATTAATAGTTGACACGCTTACGACAGACCCGCCCTCACCCCCCCCCCTATTTTTTTTTAAAGTTTATAAACCAATAGAACGGAATTGAATCAGTTCTACAAGTTAACGGTACACAGGAAACAAGGGAAATCGCTGCCGTTGCCTTCTCTAACTCAAGATCAGAGTGAGATACCCATTTACAGCTGGTTAGACTGATGCGTGACACCTGTTCCCTTCCTCGCTGCCGTTGCCTTCTCTAACTCAAGATCAGAGTCAGGTACCCTTTTACAGCTGGTTTGACTGATGCGTGACACCTGTTCCCTTCCTCGCTGCCGTTGCCTTCTCTAACTCAAGATCAGAGTCAGGTACCCTTTTACAGCTGGTTTGACTGATGCGTGACACCTATTCCCTTCCTCGCTGCCGTTGCCTTTTATAACTCAGGATCAGAGGCAGGCACCCATTTACAGCTGGTTATGGAGTGTTAGAGACTTCACCATACTAGGTCCAGCATCAAGAGATGGGGCCTACCTAGCTATAAATGGGTACTTAACTTTGAGTTAGGGAAGGAAAAGACAGCGAGGAAGGAAACTGGTCTCCCCACCTCTCGATGCTGGACCTAGTATGGTGAAGTCTCTAACACTCCATAACCAGCTGTAAAAGGGTACCTGCCTCTGATCCTGAGTTAGAGAAGGCAACGGCAGCGAGGAAGGGAACAGGTGTCACGCATCAGTCTAACCAGCTGTAAAAGGGTACCTGCCTCTGATCTTGAGTTAGAGAAGGCAACGGCAGCGAGGAAGGGAACAGGCCACCGCACCTCATAAAGCTGGGACGAAGTACATCGAAGTCTATAACACTTCATTCCCCTACGGCAGAATGTGCTACGTGACTACAACCTTACGAACGGCAGGCGTGTTTAAAAAAAAATTCTAAGCAACGGGGGAGGGGGGAGAGGACAATGTGAAATGACACTTTTTCAGTCAAGAAAAAGTACGGTGATCGGGTTGGGTAATAAATATCCAGAATTTGATTTAACCGGTGAATTAACGCACAAGTACCCATTATCCAAATAGTAAAACGTTTGTATTACAGTATATTAGGATATTAAGGACAGACCTAAGTCTGAAAGTGTATCAGGAAAAACTAGGACACCACAGCTAAGTAGATTCATGTTGAGATCTACCATCACAACGAGATCTATCAAAATTATTATCTCTGTTGAGACCATTGCTCTTGTTTGAACTCCGTTTACCATAGTTATGAAAAGTTGTGTTATTACCCTTATGATCAAAATTCCTATTACGTGGATTTTGTTGTCCACAAAAATAATTATTATGAGATTGGTAACCTCTATCAAAGTTCTTATAGTCACTGGGACCAAAATGTTGAGGACCATTAAATCCCCTCCAATTCTTTAAAGAAGAACCATTACGTGATGGACGCGTTTGGTACTGTCCACAATCACGGTTATTTCTTCTAGCAAAGTTGTTTTTATTTTTCCCTGTAGCAATATGCTTAACAGGTACATCGTACTGACTGAGCTGAGTACGATGGGTACTAACAGTTTTGTTTTCTTTTACCCACTTATCAGGAATCTGGGAATTCGATGCACGGTTTCCCTGAGGAATCTTACCATGACACTTATCAAAGTCCTCCCCGTGATCCAAACTTGCTTTACCTTTGTTGGCCTCATGCCAACTCCCATTAGAGGCAGTATCGTTATTTCGTGGGAAAGTATATTTGCCACGAAAAGATTTGTTCACATATTGCTTAGTGTTACTACTAGCATGTCGTTGACTCTTTGCATTAACATATAGACCATCAGGTTTGTGTTCAAATCTACTCACCTTATTAGTAGACAACATTCTGTTCTCCAAAACAATATCTAATAAACCATAAATTCTGTTGCGAAGTTTTGCAATTTCCACTTCTGCAACAGCTTTCTCTCTAGAAACAACTTTAAGAACTCTCTCGTTGACTTTAACATGAAGCCTGTTGCAATCTAACCTTAAGTCATCTAACTGTGAAGTTAGAGTCTTCTCTTTAACAATTCTTTCTCTAAGATCGTTACTCAACTTTTCCTTTTCAGATGTAGTTTCTAAAACCTTAGTTTTCTCTTGAACAAGTTCAAGTCTAAGTGCTTCCATATCACTATGATGAGTAGTCCTAAGTTCATCAACTTTCTCATCTTTTTCTTTATTCGCTCTCTACTGTGTCAACTCCAGTTGTAGTGACTGAATCTCAATATCCTTCTTATTCTTAAACATCTTCATCTCCTCCAGAGATTCCATACTCTTCTTTATAGCAGTACTTCGCAGAAGATTCACCTCACTTCTTAACTCCAGAATTGTTTCTTCATAAGACTTCTTGTCTTGTCCGGCCTGAAGTTGTACTTTGCGACACATTTCTTGCGCACTAGCAAGTTCTAAGTTTGCTTTATGTAAGTCATCTTCATGTCTCTTAGCTTCAATCCTTTCAGGAACAACCATATCCTTCTCAGGGAATATTGCATTCTTTTCTTTAATTAGGCTCTCGATATTACTATTATCATGCAAGAGACGAAGAAGTGTTTTATTATAGGACTTTTCCCGTTCCTGAGCCTGAACTTTTAACATCTCACAGTCCATTTTGACTTGCTTTAGCTCACTATTAAGAGACTGTTCTTTACCAAGATGTTGTTCTTCATTAAGCTCACTTCAACTTCTAACTCTTTTTTCTCCTTTTCCAGTTGAGATTGTCTCAATTTATTCTAACTAGGAAGAGCTAATGTTTCTTTAATCTTCCACAGTAGTTTTAAATCAAGCGTGGAAGAGTTCACCTTATCTACCAGTGTCGTAAATTTATTTTGAGAGAAAGAATCTAGAAATAGTAGTCCGGTTTAGAGTGTAGAATGATGATGAAAACTCAGTGATAGAAATGTATAGATTTAAATATGATGCCCCACAGAGTGCTGGAGGAGAGTAAAGACAGACTTATTTACGACAAATCGTTTCTCTCAATCTTCTCTTCCACTCTCCTGGTCAAACAATTATTTGCCAGTTGTCCTGACACACGTCTGCGCTCACACCGATTTGTTGCTTCAAACACTCAGACGACGTGGATACAGCTATATTAAACAAATAGGGAATTTTTGGGCTTTTGGGTATTCCAACACAGTCCGATATAAGTTTATGATGTTTATTAACCTAAAAGATCAAATCACAAAAACAATATCAAGTGTTACATAAAATTATCATAAGTACAGAAAAATGCAAATAACAAGGTAGGGAGGGGGTGAAGAAGATTGGTATCGACTAAGCCCTTCCCGCTTGTATTAGACAAAGATAAACCCAGTCTCAAGATAGATAGTTATCAGGAGCATAGGAAAGTTAACCCAACAGTGAATTTAATTACTCTGAAAGAGGTGTTACAATATTAGTTATGGTGGTAGACAAAAAAATACTGTTATCCCAATGGTGTCTTCCCTTTACTAAGCAAAGAAAAAAAAAGGGGGGGGGGATGAAACAGAGTTAACAAATTATCCCACTAAAGGAACAATGCCGGGTATACAGAAAACGTATTACCCGGTAGGCAAGTTAACAAATGGTTTTTGCAAAAAAATAAATCTCCTGTCATTCATGCACACTGTGCGGATCCACACTCATATATACTCACACACTTACCGAGTTGCAGCATCAGACAATCCCTAGAATGATAAACACAGTGATTAACTCTTGACATGTGAAACTGTCTAGCACTTCTATGTCCCGCCCCAGATATTGCGAGTTTTTACTGAGAGCAAATATTCCCGCTTATCGCCGGACTTGAAGTTTAAAGAGTTCTTGTGTTTTATTATATAAAAGGAGTCTATGGGATGGCACTGACACAATTCAACACAGGGGTGAAAATGAGGTGATGGCAATATTCCTTCACTGCGTGATGACAGCAACTGACCGGTAAAGTTTTTTTAATCCAGTGAGGAAAAACTAGGCTCAGTCACAGTCAGGTAAATCGGTAATCTCTCACAATAGAGCAGTATATAAACTATCGCTACTGGCACTGTTCATCTTCCAGTTTATCTTACAGATTGTAATTTAATTTGATGATAATAATCAAATGATCTTGGGTAGGCTTTCTTTCATGTAATTATGTTAGCTAGGCCGCACCGGACCACCACAAGATTTACTTTAAAAAAATGTCTCATCAAACTGTCTGGAAGTTTAAGAACCGAGTATGGAAACTCTGAAAGATTTCGTTATTGCTGGGATTGCAAAAGGTGATCAATCTAGAGAAAAAGATAGAAAACCCATAACAACATAATCATACTTTAAAAATCAAATAATCTTCTAAGCGCGCGATAAATTTCCCGTTAAGCCTATTATATATACGCTCGCGTATTTAATTATGTATTTAATAAACACTGCGCGAGTTCTAGTGGTTAAATCACACATCTATAAATATAGGACTTAACTAAATTTATTAATTATAAATTCCTTCGCGACTTTAAAAGTTAATTTAAGCATTAAACATCTATTATCTTTTTGGAAATAGTATAGCAGGTATATCATTACATTTACAACTGGAACTATTGAGACGGTTTAATTTAATAGGTTTAAATTAACACAAAATCCAATGAAATATAATGAATGAACTAGACCACTGATCACTTTACACAATATATATTTTACCGTTTTGCACAGAAATAGAATTCACTGCAAATATAAATGAAAATCCATGGGATAATCTAGCAAGATTTCAAATATCGCTAGTGCTTCTATCAAGTTCTGGCCAGCGAATGATGAAGTGTATTTCTACGTGATCTGTATATCTACAACTGGAATGCAAGATGAGTGGGACATGAGAAACTTGACAGCTTTTTTTGATCTCGAAAGGATATTGGGGATCTGACCACCATACCAAAGAGGGAAACCGCAACTGGCCTCTCGTATCTTCGCTCGCTGCTTGCGTCAGCTTTCCCCGTTCGCTCTGGCTGCGATCGGTTCCGTGCTTAACACCGAGATGCGAAATCGTTTCAGGGACCACTACTGTCTTTGATAGCATGCCGCCCGTCCATCCTGAGATCTCCACCAGTGTCTTTGATCTCGTGCCGCATACTAAATGAGTCCCGGTGGAATCGATTCGCTCTGGCGAAACGAAAAGTTACAACAAATGTTCAGGGGTTCTAATGTTATGAAAAGCTAAAAGTCCCTTTAAATCATCCATCATATCAGGGAAAATTCACTTGTCGAACTAGACGTACGTCACAATCGTCCCCACTTTTAGACATGAAACCATTTTTCATGTTTCATTTTTTTGACAATGGAGGTGACCTGATTGGTGATTTTAGGATGAGTGGTATCTTCAGTTTGCTCTTCTTCCTCTGTAGACCAGTTTCTACTCAGGAAATCAGCCCCGACATTCTGTCTTCCCGGAATATATTCCACTTTGAAAGAATAAACGCTTAAAAGAAGCGCCCAACGCATGATCCTTGCGTTAAATTCTTTATTGGCACCCAGAAATGCTAACGGAGCGTGGTCTGTTTGCACCGTGAAAGATGTACCATAGAGAAACTCATGATGGCGTCTGATACCGTCAATCAGAGCGAGACATTCTCTTTCGACTACGCTGTAGTTCCGTTCAGCTTTATTTAATTTCCGACTGCCATAGGCAACTGGAAATAGCATGTTTGGGTCACTGTCATCGGCTTGAAGCAGTGTTGACCCGATGCCCTGACCTGACGCGTCGACCCGTAATACAAAAGGTTTCTTGAGGTCAGGCAACCTCAAAATGGGGTATGCAGACAACTGTCCTTTCAAAGTGCTGTACGCGTGTTCGCACTTTTGATCCCATATGACCTTATCAGGACAACCTTTCTTTGTGAGGTCAGTCAGAGGTGCTGTCAGTCCGTTGAAGTTCTGGATGTATTTCTGATAATATGCACATAATGATAGGAAGGAACGTACGTCTTTCTTCGTTCGGGGTCTTTTGGCTGCAGCTATTTTCTCCACGTTCTTCTTAATAGGCCAACTGCATCCGTGAGAAATAGTATGCCCCAGGAAGTCTAACTGTTCAAACCCGATGAGACATTTGCTAGGTCTGGCTGTGAGACCCGTTTCCTGTAGTCTCCTGAGGAGCATAGCAACCGTAGCAATATGTTCTTCATAGGTTTCCGATGCAATTAATATGTCATCCATAAAATTATGGATATGGGGACTTTGCAAAGGTTCTAGAAGTTTCCTCATCATCCTGGTGAACACTCCTGGTGCGTTATGCAATCCGAACGGCATCACATTAAATGTGTAATGTCCTTCACTAGTGCTGAAAGCTAACAAAGGTTTAATTTCCTCCTTGACTGGTATTTGATAATAACCTTTACTGAGGTCAATCTTGGAGAAAATCTTTGCTTTGCTGAGCTTGGTGAACAACTCAGAAACAGTTTGGAGAGGTTCGGGCTGGAATTCCGTTACAGCGTTTAGCAGCCGGTAATCTATACACAGCCGAACTTCCTTATTGGGCTTCTGCAACAGCACTACACTGGAACTGTAAGGAGATGTAGACTCACTGATAATTCCTGCCTGACGCAGCTTGTCTATTTCTCCGCGAAGTGCATCAGCTTTAGCGTACGGTATGGGGTAAACTCTGGTTCGAACAGGGGTCTCGTTTGTTAATTTCATATCAAATTCGATGAGATTTGTTCGACCAGGTACATCCGTTAAGACTGCACTGTACTGTTTTAGTAGAGCCCTGGTTTCTGTTTGTTGTTCTGGTGAGAGATTGTCGCCGAACTTGACATCTTTAAAGGATTCTGTGGGTTGCAATGGATACTCCATGCAACCATCATCATCTTCCTCGTCTTCCGTTGCTATGGCGACAGCCAGGAGATGCTCGGAGGATGGCACCGGTCTTTCCAAATATTTCTTAAGCAGATTTACGTGGAAGACCTTCTCCTTTCCTTTGATGGAGATCTTGTAATTGGTACGTGAGATCTTTTTAAGGACGGTAAACGGCCCTTGCCATCCGATGCGAAGTTTATTGCTTCCGGTTGGAAGTAGCAACAAAACTTTCTCCCCTGGTTGTAGTTCTCTCTCTTTTGCAGCTTTGTTGTATCTTTTAGCATGTTTAGCGCGGGCTTCTTAAGGTTGGTAGTAGCTAGATCCCATCCTAGCTTTAGCCTTTCCTTGAGCTCAGATACATACTTGCTTGCAGAGACGACTGTCTCGTCAGCCTTTTGGTCTGTCAGGGACCGAAGTAAGGCTTCTAGTGGCCCCTTAATAGGTCTGCCAAATAAAAGTGTAGCTGGCGCGAATCCCGTAGACGCTTGGGGTACCTCTCGGTAGGCGAATAAGGCAGCCGATATATATAGGTCCCAGTCTTCCGGTTTCTCCTGACCCAGCTTACGTAACATGGTGGTGAGGGTACCATTAAAACGTTCCACGAGCCCATTTCCGGCCGGATGGTAGGGACTTGTGTGGATATGTTTGGCCCTCAAGATCTTAAAGATCTCCTCCATTAACAGGCTACGGAATTGGGATCCATTGTCCGTCAAAACTTGTTGAGGGAATCCCAACCGTGTAAAGATTTGCACGAGGGCTTCTGCGACATGCTTGGAATCTGTGCATGTTAGCGGTATAGCTTCGGCCCACATTGTGCAAGTGTCGACTAAAGTCAGGATGAACCTGTGCTTTCTTTTGGTCCTTTCCAGGGGTCCAATGATGTCGACAGCAACCCGTTCAAATGGAGTACCCACTATTGGCATTTGCCCCATAGGTACTGGGGGTGTCAAGTGCTTTGGTGCTACCCGTTGGCACTGGGCGCAGGATTTCACGTACCTGATAATGTCAGAGTTCATTCCTGGCCACCAATAGTGGTTTTTTATTCGCTGAATAGTGGCGTTTTGTCCCATATGTCCGCTAAAGGGAAGAGAGTGCCCCATTTCTAAGATCTGGCTTCTGTACTGCGTCGGTACTAGGAGCTGGTTATTCCCCGTGTCCGGGTTGCCCGTTCTACGATACAATACGCCATCCTTAGAAAAGATGTCTCCGTTGTGTCTGGGGTCCTTAGCCATGGGCAGTTTTTTAAAGCAGAGCTCCAGAGTAGGGTCCTTTTGTTGCGCCTCCTTCAGTTCGTTCGGCAACAAATTTGGCGCAGGCTCCCTCTCCTTCTTGGCTTGCCCTCTTGTGGTTACCGCTGCCACAATCGGCTCCTTTGGTCTCCCAATAAACACATATCTACATCCCAGGATAACTGGGTAGATAGGATCATCCATAATGGCCGCTTTAATAACACCTCTGACAAAATCAGAGTGTATGTCTACCAGTGCGATAGGAAGCGTCCTGGGTGCATCACTCCTGAAAACTCCACTAAGTTTGACGGTTTCCTCTGTCTCCTGACCTGGTTTGACTAGGTGTCTAGCAACAATACAACTAAAGCTTAATCCAGTGTCAAAGAGACAAGTAGTTGAGGTACCATTCAAAATTACAGTTCCTCGAGTTGAGGGTCGGTCCCCCTCAGGTTGAGAATCACTGACATTGACTCTACCTTTCGAGGCTGTATGCAAACATCCGACGCGGTTTGGACCGGTTTGTTTGCCCTGATCAGACGTTCCTGGTGTAGGGGTCTTCCCTTTTCCTTGACCTTGGTGGCCGCGCTGCCACGTAGGCTTGGTGGGTTGATCAGAATTGTTGTTAGGGGGGTATCGGGTTTTGTAGAATTTCGATTTTTCCTGGGGAGGTCTCTGGGTATTATTTTCTCGTTGGTTATAATTCTGAGAGGAATTAGAGGAATAGGATGACTGCTCTAGATTTTGTTTACGAGATGGCTCATCTGTGGGTTTACGTTTTGTGCTGGGAAGTTCGGCCATTGCATTGGTATAGCGTTCTGCCTTATTGAGTATGTCCTCAAGCCTGACTGCGCCCTGTTCAGCCAAAAATCTACGGGTTTCGTTTGACAAAGTTGACTTTATCTGTTCCACAAGAACAAGTTCAAGTAGTCCCTCATATGTAAGAGGTAGGTCAGATAATTCAATGCACTTTGTCAAATAGCCCGTGAGACGTGAAGAGAACTGCGGGAATGTTTCCGTGCTCTCTTTCCGGCTGTTTCTGAACATTTGCAGAAATTTTCGGGCGGTCATCTCAAACCGCTCTAGCAAGGCCTTTTTCAGCATGTCGTAATCATGTTGGTTGGTTCCCAGCTTTGTATATACGTCATAAGCAGTACTTTTCAGTGACGTTGAGAGTTTAAGTGCCCAGCGGGAACTCTCCAACCCATACAGATTTGCGAGCCTCTCGAATTTTTCTAGATAGCTGTCAATTTTCTCATTGGGACTAGGAAAAGACTCTAAAGCAAAAGACATCGCAGTTAATTGGGCAGACTGAGTGCTGGAGAGATCCATTGACTGAGACTGGGGCGAAGACGGCTCTCCGTTATTCGAAGTAGAGGCGCCCCGACTCTCTAAAGCCTTAAGCGCCAATTCATGCTGTCTTTCCTTGTCTCTCTCTTCGCGTTGTCTCTCCTTCTCTCTTTCCCTGCGGGCGTCCATCTCTGCCTCAATTTTCTTCTGCTCCAATTGACGATCGTCCGCTTCTTTCTTCCTAGCTTCTGCCCTCTCTTCCGCTTCCTTTTTCTCTTTTTCTTCTCTCTGTTGGTCCGCGTCATATCTTTCAAGTTCTTTGTTGACAAACAGGTTCGCGGCTTCTCCTTCTAATCCTGAGTCCTTCGCCTCCTGTCTCAAAATGGATCTTATCCTAATTCTCTCTGCCATACCAAAGAACTGGATGCTTCTAAGACTAGAGAATAGTAAGATGGAACAAGAAGGGGAAGAAACTCGGAACCGCTACGAGAAAAACCAAAGTAAAAATTTACTTGAGTTACCTCCTACCTTAAATGTGTTAACTTATCGCTGCTATTATTGTCACTTAAGACTCTTAACGCAAGCGACTATGCCACTAAAATGGTAAGTTACACTAGAAAAGAATCTACTCTTACTAACAGTAGAGAAAAATTTATATTAAAACAATTTAAAGGGAAAAAAATTTTTTCCTGAAATTTTAATTCTCCACTACAAAAAACTCCCCCTGAAGTCAATTATATGAGAAGAGACGATGTTAACTAGACTTAAAAAGTCAGAACAAGGCGTCTTTAGCTAAGCTCAACTCTTTTAACTTCAAAAACCCTTTAGTGACTGTAAAACAATCACGCAATCCCAGCAAATCTTATAAAGAAAAATGTAATGTTTCTCTGCCAGAGAATAATTTAAATAACAACTATTTTTGTTTATCCGTACTTTCTACTGCTGTGGAAAGAAAACAACCTGTAAATATGCTGTGTGGACGACCCAAATACTAAAAAGCGTTGTCTAGGGGTGTAATTACTTATTTATTTATTTCCCTAAATCACAAAGACAGATCACTCACACTCTATCTAGTTAGACCCAGACTTAGATCAGACTCAAAATATCTTTATCCCGGCTATGCGAATGCCTCAAATGTAGCTCAAGATGCAGAACCAGCCCACAAATATGTGTGCATCAAATGTATCTCAAAATTATCCCGGCGAGCCAGCCAAATATTGTCGTAAATTTATTTTGAGAGAAAGAGTCTAGAAATAGTAGTCCGGTTTAGAGTGTAGAATGATGATGAAAACTCAGTGATAGAAATGTATAGATTAAATATGATGCTCCACAGAGTGCTGGAGGAGAGTAAAGACAGACTTATTTACGACAAATCGTTTCTCTCAATCTTCTCTTCCACTCTCCTGGTCAAACAATTATTTGCCAGTTTTCCAGACACACGTCTGCGCTCACACCGATTTGTTGCTTCAAACACTCAGACGACGTGGATACAGCTATATTAAACAAATAGGGAATTTTGGGCTTTTGGGTATTCCAACACAGTCCGATATAAGTTTATGATGTTTATTAACCTAAAAGATCAAATCACAAAAAACAATATCAAGTGTTACATAAAATTATCATAAGTACAGAAAAATGCAAATAACAAGGTAGGGAGGGGGTGAAGAAGATTGGTATCGACTAAGCCCTTCCCGCTTGTATTAGACAAAGATAAACCCAGTCTCAAGATAGATAGTTATCAGGAGCATAGGAAAGTTAACCCAACAGTGAATTTAATTACTCTGAAAGAGGTGTTACAATATTAGTTATGGTGGTAGACAAAAAAATACTGTTATCCCAATGGTGTCTTCCCTTTACTAAGCAAAGAAAAAAAAAGGGGGGGGGGATGAAACAGAGTTAACAAATTATCCCACTAAAGGAACAATGCCGGGTATACAGAAAACGTATTACCCGGTAGGCAAGTTAACAAATGGTTTTTGCAAAAAAATAAATCTCCTGTCATTCATGCACACTGTGCGGATCCACACTCATATATACTCACACACTTACCGAGTTGCAGCATCAGACAATCCCTAGAATGATAAACACAGTGATTAACTCTTGACATGTGAAACTGTCTAGCACTTCTATGTCCCGCCCCAGATATTGCGAGTTTTTACTGAGAGCAAATATTCCCGCTTATCGCCGGACTTGAAGTTTAAAGAGTTCTTGTGTTTTATTATATAAAAGGAGTCTATGGGATGGCACTGACACAATTCAACACAGGGGTGAAAATGAGGTGATGGCAATATTCCTTCACTGCGTGATGACAGCAACTGACCGGTAAAGTTTTTTTAATCCAGTGAGGAAAAACTAGGCTCAGTCACAGTCAGGTAAATCGGTAATCTCTCACAATAGAGCAGTATATAAACTATCGCTACTGGCACTGTTCATCTTCCAGTTTATCTTACAGATTGTAATTTAATTTGATGATAATAATCAAATGATCTTGGGTAGGCTTTCTTTCATGTAATTATGTTAGCTAGGCCGCACCGGACCACCACAAGATTTACTTTTAAAAAATGTCTCATCAAACTGTCTGGAAGTTTAAGAACCGAGTATGGAAACTCTGAAAGATTTCGTTATTGCTGGGATTGCAAAAGGTGATCAATCTAGAGAAAAAGATAGAAAACCCATAACAACATAATCATACTTTAAAAATCAAATAATCTTCTAAGCGCGCGATAAATTTCCCGTTAAGCCTATTATATATACGCTCGCGTATTTAATTATGTATTTAATAAACACTGCGCGAGTTCTAGTGGTTAAATCACACATCTATAAATATAGGACTTAACTAAATTTATTAATTATAAATTCCTTCGCGACTTTAAAAGTTAATTTAAGCATTAAACATCTATTATCTTTTTGCAAATAGTATAGCAGGTATATCATTACATTTACAACTGGAACTATTGAGACGGTTTAATTTAATAGGTTTAAATTAACACAAAATCCAATAAAATATAATGAATGAACTAAACCACTGATCACTTTACACAATATATATTTTACCGTTTTGCACAGAAATAGAATTCACTGCAAATATAAATGAAAATCCATGGGATAATCTAGCAAGATTTCAAATATCGCTAGTGCTTCTATCAAGTTCTGGCCAGCGAATGATGAAGTGTATTTCTACGTGATCTGTATATCTACAACTGGAATGCAAGATGAGTGGGACATGAGAAACTTGACAGCTTTTTTTGATCTCGAAAGGATTTTGGGTATCTGACTGCCAGACCAAAGAGGGAAACAGCCCCTGGCCTCTCGTATCTTCGCTCGCTGCTTGCGTCAGCTTTCTCCGTTCGCTCTGGCTGCGATCGGTTCCGTGCTTAACACCGAGATGCGAAATCGTTTCAGGGACCACTACTGTCTTTGATAGCATGCCGCCCGTCCATCCTGAGATCTCCACCAGTGTCTTTGATCTCGTGCCGCATACTAAATGAGTCCCGGTGGAATCGATTCGCTCTGGCGAAACGAAAAGTTACAACAAATGTTCAGGGGTTCTAATGTTTTGAAAAGCTAAAAGTCCCTTTAAATCATCCATCATATCAGGGAAAATTCACTTGTCGAACTAGACGTACGTCACAACCTGATTACCCAACATCTCTTTTAATGAGGTTACTTCATTCTCCAACTCTTTCTTCTGACTAGCCCAATCTCTATTCTGACTAACCCAATTTGTAACATGTCTATTATTAGCTTCTATATGAAACTCCACTTCCTTCTTCAGTGTAGCATTTTCAGAATTCATTTCTGAGAACTCCTTCTCATTCTGCATTTTTGACATCTGTAGCTCATCAGTAAGAGCTTTATTTTTACTCCGAAGCTCATTTATCGTTTTTTTCAACGCATCCAACTCCACAACATTACCTTCATCATAAAAGAGTGTGGATAGTGATTTAGATAGTCTAAATACTCTATCTTTAGAATAGCCATTTCTATAATTACATATAGCATATTCTCTAAGACCATCACTCGCCTGAAGTAGGAAATGCTCTGTGGCATAATCCTCACAGTCTTCACCAAATAAATGTAATTTTTTTCTTCCTTCCTGAAGAAAATGATGTACAATATCCATCATGTCTGACATTATGTCTAATAATGTGAGATCAGTAACCTGAAAAATTAAACAAATTACCTTATCCCACTTCAATGGGAGACAAGTCTGAAATGCTAGACTTGTATACTCACTTCACTTTATTTCACTCTCTTAGTCTCAGTCAAAAACCTTGTATGGTTATCTTGTTTATAATGTAACAAAAAATCACTTGAGTACCTGTGGAAAATAATTCCTTTATATCCCACTCACTATGGGCACAAGTCTTTTTTATAAAGAACTTGAATATGTATTTCACCTTGTCTCAATCTTTGCGGATAACAAGTCTTTTAGCAAAGAACTTGTATAAATATCTTATATAATAATATTTTATTAACAATCTCTATATGAAGAGTGTACCTTATCAATAATAATAATAATACATGACCAAGTATATGTATGTAGACTGTGTATGACAATAATGTAGTACAATCATAAACACAAAGACAAAGATACAGAACAATGACCGAAAACGTTTGCGGAAGTCAAATAATCAATACAGCAAAAAGTAAAGAAAATGTTACACACATGTGTAATGATGACCGCGAAAAGTAAACAAGACAAATAGAACACTGTTATAAACGAAAAGGTGTAAAGAAATAAACGGAAGGAAGGAGAGAACTACAGATACAAACAAAACAAATCGAAAATCAAAGAATGAAAAAAAAAACGAAAACAACACTAACTCATGTCGTCACAGCTAAACGTAAATAGCAACAATTGTCGCTAGCAAATTCCAATTAAGGAAATTTGCACCTACAGAACGCTATTATAAGACCACTATATCTTACAGACCGTGGTATGTCTTATAATAGACACCAACCCAACCTTAAACCCGCTGAAAAACACAAGAAAAATACATAACAATAGTACAAGTAACATAAATAGCAATTGAATGTGTCAAGATAATATGGGCCTAACACCATATTCCCAATATGCCTCAATGGGCGTGTAACGGGTTCCTTTACCTTTTTTTTTTTTACACATGATGTTACAGTAACTAACTTGCTCCTTGCGAACACAGTAACAAAATGTCAAGCGCGCACTGATTGACAGATCCACTGTAGCATGAAGTGGTCTTCACGAACATAAAGTTACTATGACCTTCTCGTATCTTGAGTCTTGCACATCGAATGTTGACAATTTATCGTACTGTTTACAAACAGGAACTTGACCTCAAAACATATAATTTGAATGCTCGGACGTAGAAAAGTCTGTTGTTGACTGAGACGTGTGAACGACCAGCGGTACCGTTCACAAAAAGGGACTCGACTTGTATGCAGCTATGGTCCACGTAGCAAACGCCTCGATGCTAACTTCAGTACTTGTCTTGTCTATTCTGTCCAAAACTTGAAAGTAGCGAACTAGAGATGTGTGTTACAGCTGTCCAGTGTGTAGCTTAGACCCACAGATCAAAAATGTAATGTGCACTTGTCCTTCTCATGAAAATAGCCCCATCAGCTGGCCTACCAGAAATGTAGCTGTCCTTTTCTCTCTTGTTGAAGTGATCACTGGCCCAAGACAGTATACATGTTGTTAGGTGTGTAGTGCTGGCGTATGCTGAACTGAGTGTGGGTGCGAATGAAGGCGCGAATGTGTTTAGGCTCGTATCTGTTGTATCATGCAACCCATACACTCACATGCAGTAGTCAAAGATGCTTGGACACTGCTGGCACGTTTCAAAACATTTATTGACGATAACACACAGAGCATCAACAGGAACAGTCAGTGTAAACAAGGTCATGCTGACCGGAAATCGTTAGGTATACATCAGGCATTCAAAAGGCTGGTAAACATTTGAATATTCGTGCATGGTCAATAGCAATGTTCTTCAATAATGACAGTTCGTAGCGCCGCCCTGGGATCTCTGACTAAACGCGTCAGATACCTTAATCACTTTGACATACAGGTACAACTTGGCATTCCCCGCCAATTGCACTTTATCAGGCTGTAATATATTATCCTTAACACAGGCCTCGTTATGACGTCATCTGTGTACTTCTTCTAAGCAGGTTAACATCAACCCTGCAGTAATGCTTATGTAGGCATAAATACCGCCAATCTGCGGTTCCCACAATATATCTTCGTCACTGGACTTCTGGATAATATAAAGACTAATAGTCTTGGATGGCTACCTTGAGCGCAACAATATCAGTTCTGAAGTGTAGGATCGGTGAGCTGTAGTTCACAGACTAGGTAATCTTCTAACATGTTCTGCCACGGAAAGCGTAATAATGGAAAAAGTCGGTATTACCTGGAACCGAATCCTCAGAACACCATAAGGAACTCTGTCGTCATTCCGACGCACAGAGATTCACTGGGGAGACCTGCCAACGCAGTCACTTCGAAGATTTTTCCCCGAAAACACAATGGACGTTCGTCCCTCAGAAGCCAGCTTACATCCCGGCCTGACGGAAGTAACTCAACTTGGCGCTTAAAAACCTGCGCATGGGCACACGCCCGAACTGTTTACCTTTGACCCTATCTTCATACAGGTCAAACACAATGAATGAACAAACAAAGGAAGACAACCCCTAATCACCCTGACATCACAAGGTAAAGACACAATTATTCTTATGAAAAAACATAAGCAAATAACTTGACATATGACTCCGTTGAAAATGACAGTAACACTCACTTTAAATAGTGTCTAGCTAATACCTGTAATCGTTTATTTGTTCACAATCCTTCCAATAAGTTATCAACTTAAGTTTGCTGGTCAAGGGGTGAATATCTTGCACAGCAGGGTTTCTTAACCTGTATGAATGGACCTCTTGGGGGTCCTTGAACTCACTCCAGGGATCTGATTAATAATAATAGACCCTTGAGTCGTAACAGACTGTAGAAATGCGCCCCTGAGCTGACAGCCCTCAGCTGCTTATTTTCTGATGTTCCTTTCGACGTTTTCTCCTCTCTTTTGCTTGCCGCGAGAGCTTCTTTTCTCCCAAACTGAAGTGGCGCCGTAAAGAGTTTCGCCACTTGGTGCGATCGGCAGCTTCATCCTCCTATGTTGTGTGATTTATGTCCAGTGCCCTCATGTTTCTCTTGAATACATCTTTGAACCTCAGCTGCAGTCGCCCAACTCTTCTTTTGCCGTCTGCCAGTTATCCCTGGAAGATATCTTTCGGGATGCAACGATCTTCTATGTGGCGGGCATGGCCAAGCCAGCGTAGTCTGCGCGGTTTTAGCAGTGTGTATTTGCTCTGAAGGCCAGCACGTGACAACCATGCTCTAAGGTGTATTTTTTCCCAGAAAACTGTCCATAACCTTCATTGTACGACCAAAGGTACCTATAGCCGTCATCGGACGATCAGAGCGATCCATGGCCGTCTTTGGATGAGCGAAGGGCCCATAGCCTTCATCTGACGATCATAGAGGTCTATCATAGCGTCCCTAACCTTCATCGGATGATTAAAGGGGTCCTTGGCACACAATAGATTAAGAAACCCTGTTGTAGTGCAAACCTAACACAGTTTGTCAAACAGTGGCAACTGATAAAAGACTGCAACACGGAGAGATGACGATCCAAAACCTACTTACTCTTTCTTCCAACATAGCTTCAATTTTCAATTGATGGCTTTTATTACACTTTGATAATGCTCTTGTCACTTTCAACATCAGTGACATATGATGTGCAAAGTCCTGCACTGTCGCTGCGTTCATATAATCAGCACGAGCCGTCTCCACAGTTCTACTCCCACAAGCAGCATACCCGCCAAAACATGGCGGGAAGTTGTTACTTTGTGCTATTTCTACTGCATGCACTGATGATGGCACCAATTATCATGTGGTCATTTATTTGAATGCATGGCGTATGAAGCTATACGTTAAAAATGACGTAGAGAAAAGTGAAAAACAGCCATTGGACTGAAATTTGACTAGTTAGTTAGGAGCTGCTTTATCATAACGCGTTTTGCTACCAGCTATTTAATCACTTTCAAGAACTTTGATTGCCATTGTTGATCAGAATCGACATCACTGCACTCCGGGCAAACCCATAGGTGCTCAGTTTCTCTTAGCAAATGTCGAAGGGTATGAATGCGAATTGTTACTGCTGTGCGCTGTGACATGTTATGTAAAATAGACTACATGAATCCGTCCGCTTGCTTCCCACCTTTGCCCCTCATTCCGTTCAACCTTGCTTCCCACCTTGTTTCCCCATTAGTATTCATGTTTTGTTACGCCAAACCCAGGCATTCTTCGCTATCGGTCTAACTCATATTTTAGCCACGCCTGTTTTTCTTGGTTCATGCGCTGATGAGCATCTAACTAGATTCGCAACTGTCATTGGACTGAAATTTGACTAGTTAGTTAGGAGCTGCTTTATCATAACGCGTTTTGCTACCAGCTATTTAATCACTTTCAAGAACTTTGATTGCCATTGTTGATCAGAATCGACATCACTGCACTCCGGGCAAACCCATAGGTGCTCAGTTTCTCTTAGCAAATGTCGAAGGGTATGAATGCGAATTGTTACTGCTGTGCGCTGTGACATGTTATGTAAAATAGACTACATGAATCCGTCCGCTTGCTTCCCACCTTTGCCCCTCATTCCGTTCAACCTTGCTTCCCACCTTGTTTCCTCATTAGTATGCACGTTTTGTTACGCCAAACCCAGGAATTCTTCGCTATCGGTCTAACTCATATTTTAGCCACGCCTATTTTTCTTCTTTCATGCGCTGATGAGCATCTAACTAGATTCGCAACTGTCATTGCTTTCAAGGGGACGAATCAAGTGCGTTTTCCTAAAGCTCGATGCGAGCAGAGCCGTCAGATTACGTCAACTGACAGAATGCACGGGCCCAAAACACGTGGAAGATAACGGCTTTGAAGTTCCCCAATAGCTTGATCGAATCCTGTGATGTTGCATACACAGGGAAGACGATCCCCGAGATCAGAAGCCTTTGTTGTCGATTGACACCGGCAAACAGAGCGAACGGAGGAAATTCTTTATTTTGGAAGAAAACCCCGCTGAGTTCCGCTGATTTGCCCGAGGCGCGACTTTCGTCATCCTCCAGCGAGATTACACTATTTCTGTATATATATACTCCAGCTCCTCAAAATCAGTTATCTAGTCGCTTCAGGAAATTTTGGAAAATATCTAGCTCGACATCATAGAGCCTTAGTACAAAGAGGATTACTTAAATTTCGTGGAGATAGTTTCATTTCTCTGTTTTGCGGTAATTTATATACTAGCATTTAAGTGATTTAATGTGTTAAAGTTCTTCATTATATTTCACTGGATTTTCTGTGTTAATTGACTAGCGTATTAAATAACATATAGCTAATTTTTCCAGCTGTAACGTAAATTTAATTACTTGCTATCAGCCAGTAAGAGATGTTTTAATTGACTAGTAAATACGCTAGCCGCTTGATAATTGACGGAATACTATTCACTTCTATCCAGTATGTGTAATTTTATAAGTGACTCGGGTAATATCATGTGGTGAAACAAATAGCTAGTAATGAATAGTGATCTTTAGATAAGAAGAGTCATAATTAGAATAAACACTGATACTGTGCACTGGGTGTTCTACTGAGAGGTGCATACCTAACCAACCCGTAGCAGTGAGCAAAGCGATACGATAGACTAGTCAATTGTGGTTTAAAATCTAACTTAATAACAAGTGGATAAGAGATTTTACTTTTAGGCGTGATAGGATAGGATATGTATATTGTGGTTAAATGTTGTTTTTCTTCCTATTAAGGCGGATCACAAACCAGCTATCAGCGGCAAAACACGGTCTAAACACGATTTAATCGTACCAGAAACTATTTCTATTTTCTATCGGGTTTTTCAATGTTGACCAGTTGGGTCCTCTTGATTCATACAGAGAAAGTCCAAACCGATAAACAATAAGACAAACACGATACCCAGATATTTTTTTTGTATTCAAGTTACCAGCCCGCAGTGGCAAAATGTATACACACAACATAATTTTCTGACTATTGACAATTGTGGTTCCACGTGGATTTATCCCGGAGAATACATTGTTCAAAAATCGGCACTCAACACCAGAGAGAAAATCGATATACAAAACCATTCCTCCACCATCACTATTATCTCTTGCTAACAAATACCTACCGGATGTTTACCTTTAGCTTCGGAAAAAGTACTTTATTTACTGTCTACTGTGAACACTAGGGCACGATTTATATTTTGCTACCTGAGCTATCGGATGTGAACTGTATTCGTACCCAATACGTCAATACCAAAGTAAGCGTTTCCCCATTATACAAATTGATTATTCGTGGAGAAACTGGGGCTTACTTCGGAGAAGCACAAAAAGGGATTGTATTTTGATTGCATGTCCATCTACTATAAACTATCAAGAGATTGGTTATCAACTAATAGGTAAGCGAGATTGGATGTGGCCACAGGTTTGACAGAGTGAGAGAAAAGAGGAGTGAATATTTTTTTTTTATATAATCATTGTACCAACTTCTTTGATTGTTCACTAACTTGATTATTTTAGTGGGATAGCTTAAGTAAAACTTCGGTTCCTTACTATAACTATCTATCCTATATAACATAAATGCTAACCTTTGACCTGATGGGTTATTAACTTATTTTTGGGAATCTTTCTTTCTTTATAAGAGGGTGTCGTAGATTTTCGATAGGGGAATTAAGACTTGGGTTGGTCCCTTCTGAATAGATTAGAATAAGTGGTAGTCACAGTGAGAAGTAGTAATAGCAATAGATTTCCACGAGTGAGATGGTAGAAATGCGATAGAGGCTGTCTCTGAAATCAAGAAATCTTCTCTCTTTCACCTATCTTCTACGACAGATTTAGATTGAGTCAGACAGTCTACACACATATATATGAAATATATATAAATCCACTCACATACATATACACATAAGACGACGGTTAGACGTACAGACGTGGGAAAACTATAACAAATGATTATATAAATATTCTAGAACGAGCTGACCAACACGCTGATTAATTCCAAGAGAAATTTTAATTATCATCTAAAATTTCTTCACAACACATAGAAATTACATCAAAACATATACAAATAGTCATAAAAATCAAGGAATTGCTACAAGAAATGATAGACCCACCGTTAGATCTTATCCCTCTAGGTATGCCCACAGTCCTGTTGGAAGAAAGTGATAGCCCCAAGGAAACAAGGACTCATAGGATTAGGTCTAATATTTCCCCTTCTTAAGGTATGGACAGACTTGATATCTCTGCTCTATTTTAAGGGAAATATGATTAGCAATACAGTATAACTCCATTTATCCGAACCCCATGGGACCGAGCATCGTTCGGATAATCAAATGTTCGGATAATTGGATTACATAATGTATCGAGTTACATGTACACACATTTCTAAAAATAATTAACCATCACAAGGAAATTCCCAACGGGCTGATCACCCGTTTGCCAGTCACTTTGATTACGGAAACAACAGCAAACGGATTGATTTGTCATTGCCCTAAAGACGCCATTAGGCGTGATGGGAACAACGGCAAAGAAAATCTATTCGCTGTTGCCCTTAAGACGCCACTAGGCGTAATGGCCACTGACTGCTTTGCCGGTCGTTGGCTAAGGACGGAAGAAGAAGAGACAAGGAAATTACACCATAAAACATATTTACTTGTACTGTAATAATAATACCCACACTGTATTAGATCACTGTATCACCAAAATCTTTCATTACACTGCAGTGCATGTACTGCTTGTATTAATTATTTTTTTTAAGAAAGAGAAATGTTTTCAAAATAACATTACAAATGATTCAAAACCAGGCGCAACTTACGTATACATGTACTTGTACAGATGTAACCCACTATTTAAAATAATGAGGAATCCTCTTTTGCACCAAACTGGATAGTCTCCTTTTGGCTGCTAAGTCCCGCATTCTCTTCAACAGCAGAAGCTGTGTAGCACAGCTGTCATCTTCTCGCTCGTACCAAGCCATCGCTGTTTCTAGTGCTATAAAGGCATCTTCAGGACTTGGTCGACGTTTTGGGTTGTCTTCATAATCTACAAGTACATCATGTACTTCTGAGGTGTCTTCATCATCGGTCATTACATGTATTTGGTTTTCTTCTTGCACAAAAGACAAAATTTCTTTGTCATTCAAAAACTGAAAACCAGAATCATTATCATCTTCTAGCCACATGTGTGCATCATCTTTGTCACAGTCCGAAAATCCGGGCATTGAAACAGTTCCACAACTTCATTTATACAATCATCATTTGTGTCCACTACAGTAGTTTCATTTCCTCCTTTTTTCCCAAGCAATCTATTCCAAGCCTTGTTGAGATTATCTTGTGACAGGGTGGTCCAAGCATCAGCTAACATATAGCAGCAGTCTTTGAGATTAAGCTTTTTGGAAAACGCCACCACACTTTCTTCATCTTCAGCCAACAATAAACGACGCAGGACTTCCTTCTTGTACATCTTTTTAAGCTTTGCTATAACACCCTGATCCATTGGTTAAATCAGTGCTGTTACATTGGGAGGCAGAAAAATTACTTTAAAATTTGTATCAACTGCATTCAATGTATCCGTCTCTGGATGAGATGGTACATTGTCCAGTAGAAGAATTACTTTTCCAGTTTTCTTTTCTTGTTCTCTCAACATCTTCACATTTGGGATGAACTGATTTGTATACCAATCAAGAAATATTTCACTATTCATCCAAGCACTCTTCTGTGCTTTGTAGCACAATAGGAGACATGTCACATTCTTTAAACAACGTGGTTTTTTGGCTTTACCGATCATTAGCACCGGTAAACGATGACTTCCACTGGCATTTGGGGCTACCACAATTGTTACTCTCTCTTTGCACTTTTTAAACACAGGGGAAGCTGCTTCGCGCTGAGATGCAAGTGATTTTTGAGGCAATGATTTCCAGTATAAGCCAGTCTCATCGGCATTATACACATCATCGAGTGAATAACCTTCTTCTTCCAAAAAAGCCAAGAATGTTTCTTTAAAATTTTCAGCGGCAGTTGCATCGCTAGATAAAGATTCCCCTTGAATCTCCAATTCTCGTATGCCATGACGAGATTTAAAGTTTCTTAACCATCATCCCTGGCTAGCCTTAAAGTCAGGAGGACAGTCAAGTTGATTGTTGAACTAAAGTGCCTTTTCACACAATAGAGAGCCAGAGATAGTTTCCCCTTTGCTTCTTCTTTGCACAAATCATATATACAAAGCCTCTTCCAATTTCAAATCTTTCGCATTTCTCATGGTTTACGTTTCTTCGACCCATTTTCACTATCCAATTTCGATGCAAAACTCATAATTTTATCCTTGTTACTTTTGATGTCAGAGACGGTAGCTTTCCCAACATTGAAAATCCTCGCAAGTGAAGACACAGTTTCACCTTTTCCTAGTCTCTTGATAATTTCTGTTTTCGTTTCAATTGACAAAACATTGCGGTTCCTTTTATATGTTTTAGGCCTTCTGGAAGATGCCATATCGCACAGAGAAATACTTGCACACCAAAATTATTCTGCTGTAGTAGCAGACACAATTATTTTAAGTTGAACTGTCTGTTTAGCCAGTGTACTGCGTAGAACGCACACGTACACTAGATTGGTAAACCAGATATTAACTGACTTTATGATCTAATTGACTTCCTGTACGTAAGCGACCGACCATTAGCCCATTCCATCCTCTAAAAATTGTTCGCACACATTTGAAGCTTGCAGCATCAAAAGATTCAAAAATATAGTCTAACATGACTGGTGGCACCTGATTTTTTTTTTTCTCGAAAAAGTGTTCGGATAATTGGATGTTCGGATAATTGGGGTTCGGATAAATGGAGTTCTACTGTACTTGCATACAGACAGTTAAGATAGCAAACTGGGTGCCCAATTACAACAATAAAAAAATCCCTCCGTCCTGCATTCACTTTATTCATTCAGCCGAGCACACGTGCACATGTTCATACTCACAGCTTAGATAGCCACTTCTGGTAATACAATTTTTAGGACATTCACCTACAGACTCGTCAAGGGCAGTCTTTGACCAAGAAATCCCCAGTTCCAAAAAGACAGGATGAATTCTCTGCTTCCGGGAACGACTCCTTGGGTGTTCTTATTTTTCGGATGTCTGTTTAGGTCACATTAAAATTGTCCAGGCACGAAACATTAACAACGAGCACAGTGTCAATAGCTTAGGTTTCTAGAATTGAGGAATGTCAGATCGGTGTCTACTTTCAGGAAAGGACTATATTTGGTCACCACACCACTAGTCGAAACTCCGTCGGAATGTTACTGACGTTAATAATACTGACGGCTAAATTTGTACATAGAGTTTGTGCAGAAAATCTGATCTGGCTCAAAGGCCCAGTATAAAACATTTAGTCTTTAATAAAACCCGTTAGTGAGAGTTGTACTCTGTCTATTTATGAAGACACACGCATGGTCATACAGGTGTTAACTTGTAAACCCACGTGGTTAAAAGATAAAAATGTTTATGTTTCTCACAGGTATGTCTCTGTACTAAACGCTGGCAAAGTTTGGGTACCACAGTTTTACTATATATAAATGGAAAAAACACATACCAAATAATTATACATACTATGTACTCGGATATAACTGATAATTTTAAATTGCAAGCGTAGTGCTTGACTTATCATTTAAATTCCCGTGAAGTAAGTTATATTTAAAAATCATCAATCCTCATGAATTAGGAATACATGCGTATTCCGTCAACACTCAAGAGGCTTCTAGTATTTATAAGTTAGTTTAGAAAAATTATTCTCGTCTGATTATTTTAGCAGTAAAATTAAATTCCTTAATAGCCGACTGAGTTTAAGCTAGAAATATAATTTCTGTTTTCCACTGTAACTCGTCCCTATAAAATAATACAGACTATATAAATTAATCGCTCTGCACCAAATCTAACTAGTGAAATAAAATACGCCATTTAACACTTTAAACACTTCACAAAATACTAGAATATAATATAAGATATTTTACCTCCAAACAGAATTACAGATTCACAACGACTAGGATAATTCACTAGATAGGTATTTAGAAGCTCGGCAAAATTTCACGAGAAACTAATGACTTCGCTATACAAGCAAATGGATTGATTTGCCGTTGCCCTAAAGACGCCAATAGGCGTGATGGGAAACAATGGCAAAGAAAACCTATCTGCTGTTGCCCTAAGACGCCACTAGGCGTAATGGCCACTGACTGCTTTGACGGTCGGTGGCCAAGGACGGAAGAAGAAGAAGAAGAAGAAGAAGAAGAAGAAGAAGATACAAGCTTCATTCACTAGCACGAGTGATTCCGTCTACTGCAAGTTGGAGAATGAAATGAAACAAGTTAACTCAGGTTAATATCTATCAACCAGACAAAGAGGTAAACGTTTAATTTCGCAAAACGAAGTACTCTCCCCTTTCCGTCTTTAACGCTTACGTTTAACACCTAAACGCATGCCGTAACTGCCACCTACTGACCGAGAGGGCACGTGTCAGTTGCGAATCTCAGACAACCCGTCTCCAGTGCAGAAGCAGTTTTTCACACCTCCCCGAGAAAGTCATCCTGAGAACCATAACTGACACTTTGCTTTCTCGCACCTTACGCCAAACCTGGCCGTGGCGCGTGAGTGTCACATCACCTGACACTGAGAATCTACCTTGGAAACTACCTGTCAGATGCAAACTACCAGACAAATGTCTCCTCATCATGTCTGACGGAGTGAATTTTCACACTTCAGGCCCAGAAACTTAGCCGAAGAAACACTGTCCCAGGGGAAACTGTAGACAGCTGTCTACTCCCCTGTCTGACGGAATGCATTCTAATACTCTGCGTCTCGTGTAGGGGCTGACACGTTACGTCATAACTGCGTTCTCAGTTTTGAGAAAAGAAACAGGTAAACGTTAGAATGGGAAAATAGTAATGTATATAGTCGCAAACGAACGAATGCGAAAAACACAAAAAGGATAAAAGAGTGATAATAAATAGAGGATACGGGTGAAAGAAAAAGAAGAAGATATAGGCAATTCAATGATCATAAAACCTCTGTGACAGAGAGGAGGGCATTTATGGCGATATTTTATAATTCTGTAAAACCTATGATTCTATTGACTGATATATATGTTTGATGTTGTGACGAGTTTTTTTGAATGATAATAAACTGAACAAACTTAATTTATCGTGTTGGTTAGCACAGCCCATACCCATACTACCTTTACCATAGTTTTCACGTTTGTGCGTCTTGTTGTATAACTGTGGGTGTGCGTGAGTGGTTAAACGTATAAATTATATTTACGGAGCGTATGATTGTCAGATAATAACTTACAGTCCTAAAGATAGGCTGGACTAGAGTGTCTTCTCAAATCCAGTGACAGATTCTACCCTTAAACTATTCACTCGTGAAATCTATTTCTTATACCTTTATTTCTCACTTATTCACCACTTTTGCTGTTCTATTTAGACGAGACAAAAATCTATCTTAAATACCTATCTAAATTTACGACATGCGCTTGTTATATAAACGCCCGATGCATTCCTTCTGGTGTACATTCGACTTCCGACTTCTGAAGCAAACAGACGTACTTTTGCTAAACTTAAAATACACAAGGCTGATACGTCCTTTTCAGGACGAGACACAGTGGAGAAATCCATCAAACTACTCAAGATTTCAGATAAGTTGTTGCATTTTTTGTCTATCTTTAGTATTAGATTATTGCTGTTAATTTTAGGCGACTAGGTAATTGATAGATAAATAGATCCAAGCGCCACGTGGCACTTGCTTGTGCGAGATCTGGCAGCCATCTTGATAGACATAATTTAAGTGGTCATTTCCTTTGTAGTTTGTTGTAAGTATTAGATTATTGCAGTTAATATTAAGTATTAGGGGACGGTTTAACTATTGCTATAAATATTTGTATAATTTAGGAATTATAGTGAGGAAAAAAAATAAAATAAAATAAGCTAGAACCACAGATTACTAATAATAATATTCAACCATCAAAATATAATTTAAGTAAAACAAATATATTAAAGTTACCTGGCAAAATTCGAACAAGATTTAACAGTTCAACAAGGTCTACTAGACAGGTTTAAAAGTGTTTCTTAAATAATAATAGGCCTATTATTAAATTTTTAAAAAAAATCAAAGAAAGGAGAAAGCAAGGATCTAGCCTACACAACTTAAGATTAAAGCAGTGAGACTAAGGTTAAACATTAAAGTTCATACAAACCAAGCACATAATAAAAAAGAGTAGTAGTAAATTAAAAGACAGGGACTGTCGTAGATTTCGATAGGTGATTAAGAAACATGTTAGGTCCCTTCTGAATGGAACTGACAAAGATGATGACTCAGTGCGAGATACGATAAACAGATAGATGTCACTAGTGAGTTGGTGAAAAGGTAACGTTTGTCCCTGGATTTGAGAAAGCTTCTCTAGCATAGCCTATCGGTTACGACTAAAAAAAATGTTGTTCCGACAGTTCCCTTTTTACATATATATATATATATATATATATATATATATATATATATATATATATATATATATATATATATATATATATATATATATATATATATATATATATATATATATATATATATATATATATATATATATACTGTTCAAAATAAGAAACGCATAGCTACTGAAGGCACACACAAAACCATAATTTTGACATTAAATAATTTTTAAAAATTTAATGAGTTAATTGTTCAAATTGCACACAAGAATACCTTAGGGTTCAACCAATTACTTGACAGTTGTTTTGCATCTGGGTCACGAGAGTTTTTTGGCGTACGGGCTTTACCGTCAGTATGGTGTGTGGCCTCCTCTTGCATCGATCAGCGATTGGCATCTCCTGGGCATGGATGCGATCAGACGTCTGATGTGGGCCTGTGGGATGACTGCCCACTCTTCCTGGAGTGCCTGGAACAGATAACGACGATTGGCTGGAGCAACGTCTCGGCGAAAAACACGTCTATGCAGCTCATCCCACAGGTGCTATATCAAACTCATGTCTGGAGACAGGGATGGCCAGGGAAGGGTGAGAATGTTGTTGGTAGTCAGGAACTGCGTGGTCAACCGTGCACAATGGGGTCTGGCGTTGTCCTGTTGAAACACAGACCTCTGGGCAGCCAAAAGTGGAAGGACATGGGGTCGAAGAATTTCATTGACGTATCGTTGCGCATTCAAGCCTCCTTCAATGTGCACCAATTGACTCCTTCCGTTGTAACTGATCATTACCCACACCATTGCACCTCCACCACCGTGCAGCGGAGCTTCATCAACGCAATTTTCGGCAAAACGTTCATTTCGCCTACGGTAGACCCTACGCCGTCTATCACCACTCTGCATCAAAAAGAAAGATTCGTCACTAAACCAGACACGTCTCCATTGATTGTCAGCTGCCCAGAGACGATGCTGGTTGGCCAAAGAAGTCGATTTTGGCGATGGCGGCGCGTAAGGACAGGTCCTCGGTGAGGTCGTTGCGCCCAAAGTCCAGCATCATGCAGTCTATTCCGGACAGTTTGATCAGAAACATGACGTCCTGCAGGCAATGACTGGGCAGTTGAGGAAGCTGTTGTAAACCTGTCTCTGAGGTGACGAAGCCGAGTAAAGCGATCCTCCGCTGCTGTTGTCACTCTGGGTCGTCCACTGCGATGCCGGTCTTCAACTGAGCCAGTGGCTTGGAACCGGTGCCAAAGTCGACTGATGGATGAAGAAACGCATAACTATCTGAGAGCGCGTTTTTATGAGTTTGTAAGTTAACTTCATAAAAGAATCACCACGAAGAGTAGGCCTTATGCCTCAAGCAACTGATAGGGCCAATACAAACTAAGAGCAAACTAATAGTTCTAACACAAAACAAAAGGGATACTAGTTAATATAAACAATGGGTAAGAAAGGATGTAGAATTGTTCAGTGGAATTGTAGGGATGTCAAAAAGAATTTTGCACCCCTACTAGCAGAGACAGTAGGAACTAACACTTTATATGCTCTTCAAGAGACACATTTAAACCCAAATAGTAGATATAGTTGTAAGGGCTTTAAGATACTTAGGCACGATAGGAAAGAAGGTAGAGGAGGGGGTGTCGCAGTCTTAGTTAACGAAACATTTAAAATTATAGACTGGGAAGAATTTGATACAACTAACATAGAAGGTATCCAGGTTACTATCGCAGCTGAACCAAACAATCTAACAATCTTAAATGTATACGCAAAAAATGGCATAATTAAAGATGAAGAAATACTTGCCATAAGCACCAGACTAGGCCCCAAAACAGTCATAGTAGGCGATTTTAATTCCCATCATTATGCTTGGGTTGGACAACATGCAAACAATGCAGGAAAGCGCCTACTTGACTTTATAGAAAACAATGACCTGCTAATACTAAATGATGGAACTGCAACTAGAATTAATCCACAAGCTAACAGGGCAGACTCAGACATAAGTATAGCAACTAACAACCTAGCGAATGTAAATTGGGAAGTGTTACAAGACACAAACTCAGATCATCTGCCCATTATAATAACCATGCATGAAAACGTCATTTCAAACCCAGAACCAGAGAAACCGACTTTCAATTATAAAACAGGAAACTGGGAAGCCTTCCAATCAGAGCTGGAGGTGATGGAATATAAAGACATGGAATCAGATGATACTGACTTGTGGGCAGAAACACTGACCAATGAAATTCTGAAAATAGCAATAAAATATATACCAAATAAAAATATGCCACAGCACCTAAAACCAATAAATAACGTTAATAAGAAAAGAAAAACTCAGTGGAATAAAGAACCAGTTGCATGGTGGAATAAAAGCTGTGCAGAAGTTCATGAGAGAAGGAAAAGGGCCTTACGAAAATATAGAAATAACAGAACAGAAGAAAACTATGATGAGTATAAACATATTAGGAATGAATCTAACAGAATAATATTTAAAGCCAATGAAACTAACTGGAAGGAGTTTTGTCAGTCACTTAAACCTAGCACTCAAATTAAAGAAGTATGGAAAAAGCTTACGGCAATCAAAGAGAACAATAAGAAAACAATAATGCCAACTATCAAACTACCAAAGAGAGCAGAAACAGATAAAGAAAAAGCTAATGCCCATGCTGAGTATTTCTATAAAGTCAGTGCAAAAAGTAGTCTTGGACAGGAAGATAATGAAAGAGAAAGACTAAGGATACAGTTTTCAAAGGAACTACCAGACCAGATAGATGAAACAAACTATTTAGATGCTAATATAACAGAAGAAGAAGTAACTAATGCAATAGAAGAAAAATCTAATACTGCCACAGGGCACGATATACTTAGTTATGAAATCCTTAAGAAAGTACCCAAAAAAACTATACTGTTCAAAAAAGAAACGCATAGCTATCCGAGGGCGCGTTTTTATGAGTTTGTAAGTAAAATTTGGTGCTAGGGTATTTTTTTTTTTTTTTCGTACGCCCGCTAATACTCGAGGCGAAATCTCAGGTTATTATTAATGTCTAACCTGACATTGATTTTACGTGAGTATCCTTTTTTTTTTCTTGTACAGAGACAGGTGTCCCTCGCCATTCAGGCAGATACTCGCCGATTTCGGAGGTACCCATTAGAGCTGGGTCGGCTCAGGAGCCGCCAATCCCTAGGGTATATAAAAACCAGCCTCAAATGTTCTTTACAGTGTCAAATGCACGTGTTGACCTGAATTGCGTTCGTTTTTGTAATCATTACAACGCAGTGGTCAATAATATTTATGACGCAATTTTTGACCACAGCTCATGTTGCGCGCACGTGAAAGCAACAAAATGTGGGGTGAACACTATTCACTGACTACGCAACTGAAACCCTATAAAAGGATAACGCTACACAACAAAAATTCAGTTCATTTTCAAACAGACATTTATGGCGTCTCTATCGATAAATTTAAGGAACATTGCTATTGGCCGACTGCATGCAGGCGAAAGTCAAAGTCAGGTTGCCAGGCATCTAAACGTGCATCAGAGTACCATCAGTCGACTTAGGCACCAGTTCCAAGCCACTGGCTCAGTTGAAGACCGGCATCGCAGTGGACGACCCAGAGTGACAACAGCAGCGGAGGATCGCTTTATTCGGCTTCGTCACCTCAGAGACAGGTTTACAACAGCTTCCTCAACTGCCCAGTCATTGCCTGCAGGACGTCATGTTTCTGATCAAACTGTCCGGAATAGACTGCATAACGGTGGACTTTGGGCGCAACGACCTCACCGAGGACCTGTCCTTACGCGCCGCCATCGCCAAAATCGACTTCTTTGGCCAACCAGCATCGTCACTGGGCAGCTGACAATCAATGGAGACGTGTCTGGTTTAGTGACGAATCTTTCTTTTTGTTGCAGCGTCATGATAGACGGCGTAGGGCCTACCGTAGGCGAAATGAACGTTTTGCCGAAAATTCCGTTGATGAAGCTCCGCCGCACGGTGGTGGAGGTGCAATGGTGTGGGGAATGATCAGTTCCAACGGAAGGAGTCAATTGGTGCACATTGAAGGAGGCTTGAATGCGCAACGATACGTTAATGAAATTCTTCGACCCCATGTCCTTCCACTTTTGGCTGCCCAAAGGTCTGTGTTTCAACAGGACAACGCCAGACCCCATTGTGCACGGTTGACCACGCAGTTCCTGACTGCCAACAACATTCTCACCCTTCCCTGGCCATCCCTGTCTCCAGACACGAGTACGATTGAGCACCTGTGGGATGAGCTGCATAGACGTGTTTTTCGCCGAGACGTTGCTCCAGCCAATCGCCATGATCTGTTCAGGCACTCCAGGAAGAATGGGCAGCCATCCCATAGGCCCACATCAGACGTCTGATCGCATCCATGCCCAGGAGCTGCCATTCGCTGATCGATGCAAGAGGAGGCCACACACCATACTAACGGGAAAGCCCGTACGCCAAAAAACTCTCGTGACCCAGATGCAAAACAACTGTCAATTGATTTGTTGAAACCAATTGTGTGCAATTTGAACAATTAACTCATTAAATTAAAACAGTTATTGAATGTCAAAATTATGGCTGTGTGTGTGCCTTCAGTAGCTATGCGTTTCTTTTTTTGAACTGTATATAATTATAATAAATTCCCTTTATAACAAAATCTGGAGCTTGGGAAAGATACCAAAAGCATGGAAAGTAGCTATGATAGTACACATCCTAAATCCCAATAAGGAAGCCCATGATGTAAGCTCAAATAGGCCTATCTCCTTAACATCACAACTAGGTAAAATATTGAAAACTGTTGTTAACAAAAGAGTTAAATTCTTCCTAGAAAAAAAAAAATCAGTTATATAGCCCAAACCAGTCAGGGTTTAGAGCAGACAGAAGTACAGTAGACCAGCTTGTAAGATTAGAACACGATGTAAAGCTAGAGTTAAAGAGGAAAGAGAAAATAGTGGTGGTCTTTTTGGATGTCGCTAGAGCTTATGATGAATGCTGGAGAGATTGAACTCTTTACTAAATGAAAAAGATTGTCATTACTGGTAAAACCTATAGGTATCTAGAAAACTTTTTTACAGGACAGGTATTTTGCTGACAGGTGAATAATGATAAGTCAGAAATATATGAACAACAGAATGGGATTCCTCAGGGATCAGTGATTTCACCTTCAATTTTCACTATAGCTGTAAATGATTTAGCAGATGAATTTAACGACATTAAGAATGCAGTATCACTATTTGCAGATGACTGTGCCATTTGGCGATCTGGAAAAAACTTGGTCCATGTTCACCAAAAACCTCAAAAACAAATAGACAAAGTTTCAGAGTGGATGAAAAGTTGGGGCTTCCAAATTAATGTAAACAAAACAGTAGGTATGATATTCAGCAAAGGAAATTTTAAAAAACAATAACAAAATCAATATAACCATTAAAGGACAGACAATATGTACCTCCTTAACAACAAGATTTCTGGGCATAACTTTAGATAAACAACTAAATTTAAATAAACGTATAGACAATTTAGTAGAAAGCTGTAGGGGACCCCTAAATATACTAAGGATAGTAAAAGGTAATGGATATGGGGGGCCAGCAATAAGATAATGCTCATGTTCTACAAGTCTTTCATCAGGGGGAAACTGGATTATGCCAGCATAGTCTATGACTCAGCTGCAGCATCTAACAAAGCAAAATTAGACAGAATTAAAAATGAGAACCATTACAGGTGCATTTATATCAACACCAGTAGAAGCGCTAAAAGTAGCTCTTGGCATACCACCCCTTGGTCTAAGACGGAAAGAACTAAGATTAAATTATTGGAGTAAAGTAGCACAAGAAGTGACCTACCCAGCACATAAAGCATTTGTCAAAAACCAACCAAGTGTATGGGACGTCCCCTTAAATAAAGATTGATATCCAACAGGGTGGAGAACTATAGAAGATCTAACACAGTTCAAAGAACTGTCAAACACACTTATAAATAGTAATAAATATAGAAGCAAAATACCACCCTGGGAACTAAAAACACCAATCATAGACTACTCACTGAAAAGATCAAACAAAACATAGAAGATAAGGAAGTCAAAATGATAAGTAGAAAGTTCATAGATCAACTAACAAAACAAAGTCTGGCCGTCTACACTGATGGATTCAAGGGTGATAGTGGGCAACTAGGTGCAGGAATAGAAATCCCACAGTGGAGAATTAAAAAGAGCTACAGTGTAACTGAAGGGGCTTCGATTTTTACCGCAGAGATGGTAGCAATTCTAAAAAGTTTAGAAATAATCAAAGATAACCCACCAAAAGCTGTTACGATATTTACAGACTCACTATCATCACTACAAGCACTAGAACACCCAGGTAAATGTAGCCGGCCAGACATAAAGGAAGAAATTCTAGCAATTAATACATCTCTAGGGAACAGACGATGTAGTGTGAGGCTAGTGTGGTCCCAGCACACATAGGTATAGCTGGTAACGAGTTGGCAGACCAGAACGCCAAGAATGGAAGAATAAGTAAAAACAATATAAGAGCAGGGCTGGGAAGGTCGGAGATCAGGAGCCAAGTAAAGCTAACTATAAACGAGGAATGGAAGAAAACATGGAAGAACTGTAGAAAAGGCAGACACTCGTTCAAACTGCCTACTTTATTATAGAGGAACCACACTGCCAAGAATGTCAGGAAGAAAATGACATAGACCACTACCTGATCCACTGTAAAAAGTACGAACAACAAAGGCTTGAATTAAAAACTTACTATAGAAATCACAATATAGACATGACAGGTGATAAGGTTTTAAGTATAGATGCCCCAGGAGATGCCCAATCAATACTTAAAAGATATATACATAAAACAAAGGAAAACATATAGGGTTAGTACTTTAGAAAAGACATTCAACCAAATAGAAATTAAGCAACAAGAACTAACAAATCATTAAAAAAAAAAAACTTACTAACTACTCATAGAACAAGGAAAGACAACGAGGTATAAAAAAAAACAACAACTCAAAAAGAACAAATACTAATACAATTTAAAACCAAGTATAAAGGACAATAGTTATCTATAAACAATACAAAAGAGAAAATAAAATGGACAAATACTAATATAAATTAAAATCAGCAACTGCAAAAGACAATAGTTATTTAAATTTAATACAAAATTAGTATAAAAAAGACACTAAATACCCCAATTATAACCAATTTTCATGTTGAACAGGGTAGACCAAGATGGAACGAGAAGAGGCAATAACGGTCAGCTGCTAAGTGTCCGCTCTCCACCCATCACCTCTTCAAAACAACAACAACAACAACTGCTGTTCTAACGTTTGTTACCAAATTCCAGCAATCTTACCTTGATGATTCATTTATTGCCGTGTCACTCTCTCACAGTCGATCATTAACTGCCCTCAGTATCTCTCCCTTATCCATATCCGATGCACCTTCTATGTGGGCTCTTGAAGCTAGTCTGTCACCTCATTCATTGGCGCGTATCACTGCATGACCATGATCCATACCAATTCGTGAAGATTTGAGGCTTCTATGGAGGTTTGCCATTCATGCAGGAGCCATCCACTTTGGAACGTACGAAGCATTGATTGTGAGTCTGATACAATAACTGCCCTTGTTAATGAAGTCTTAGACAGCAACCTTAAGGCTGCAGTAGCTGCCTCTACCTGCATTCTCATGCTGCAGGTTGTTGTCATGTAAGCCTCGCTATGTTCAGAGATGATTCTGCCCTTTAATCTAGCAGAGAAGCCTCACCCTGATTTCTCAAGACGAGTTACAGTCTCATCAGTGTACATAATGGCATCATCATCCCCAGCACGATCATTTATCAGTTTTGCAGAACTTCGAAAGAAACTAGAAATGGGCGTCATTAATGTCCGTCGAACACTACTAGTAAATTTAATTTGTTTGTTTTTAAAAAATAACATTTATACTTTCATGTGTGCTATAGTCTTTATGTCCTCCCTAATTCGATATATTCCCTACCCTTATGGAACTAAACAAATCACAAATGCACGCAGTCCAGTTAATCTCATGGAATCTCGTGTATTCCCCAGTCATATCACGTTCGCTAAGAAACTGCGACGTCGTTGCTACTTCTGTTTATGCTCTTTCAATACATTTTTATTTGACATTCAAAACAAAGATGATGGTACCCGCGCGCCGCGTTTCTCGTAAACGAATATTGGTAGCTATTAAATCAGGGAGGACATTTGTTATATTATTTTCAAATGCCTTATATGATTAGGCAATTCGTAATTGAAATTACATATATTTTATCATTCTATAGTGACCTTATTCTTTTCTTTAGCTGTCTCTAAATCAGGGCTGGGTTATCCATAAAGCACAGTAAGCGTGTGCTAAGGGGGCACCCGCCAACCAGGGTGCCGAAAGAACAAAAAACACACCAAAATTACTTGTTGGTAACAAAATTAAATGAATTACATTTGACCACTTCGATATGCATGCTCAAGTAATTTGATTTGTAAAATCGCAACATTGGTATATCCCCACGTCTTCAACTGTTAAGCTGTTTATTGTCCAGTCTAGAGGTGTTTATGATTGCAGGATAACTGTGCTGAGGGAGGATATATAAAATATTGGATTTTTATTATAAGTAAAAATGATATACTCTTTATTAAATTCTTATACATAATGAATTCCAAACATTGAGAAAGAATATATTTTAAATCAAATATTTAATATGAGTGTTATTTCAATTCAAATAAAAAACATATTTTCTCTCCCAATATACATATACATATATATACATATATATATAGAGAGAGATAGAGAAAGATGGAGATATATATATATATATATACATATATATTAATTGCACATTCTGTAGGAAGAAAAAACCGTAATATTTTTAGTACTTAGGTCTCTGAATCGGTTTAATATGGCACAGATCTAAAGTAACTTCACTCCTTCCAGGCACATAGTACATCCCTGCACCATGGAATGTGACAAAACGCTGGACGCAGGCTTTGAATATTGCGGGTCGAATGTCGGACGACGGCAAAGCTGGTTAAGAAATGTAATCGGCCGTGGCATGGATCCAGGCGTGGCAGCGAGCGATATCTCCTGTAGACCACGGTACTATACTTAGTCTGATGTTCTGTTGTGACTGCAGACATCTTTGGAATATTGGTTCCGTTAGGAGATTATGCCCAGAAACAAAGAGAAGGATAATTTATTTTTATTGGAGACAGTTGTATTTAGCCGTCTGAGTACTTTAAAGGAACGTTATTATATCAAGAGTGGTGTTGCGTTGTGAATCTTTACGTGAAAGAACGTGGGGTTTATTGTCTTCGACATAGTTCGTTGTTAGTTATTATAAAATTTGTAAAATAGAATCATAAGAACTGTATCTATATCAATTATCTTTGCTGCTCTGTTAAAATTAATGAGAACGTTATATTCTCGTTTTTTTATAATGTTATCCTGATTGCTGAAAACTTCATTGTATCACACTTATTATTCCTATGTTTATTTATACCTTGAATATAATTACGAAATTTATATCACTGCAAGCAGAGTGAATTTGAAATTCGGTCATTATCTGTCTTTTTCTGTTCGTAATCTGATAAAATCGTATATGAAGAACTGTAAACAAACTTCCGTAAAATACAATATTTCAGAAAAAATAATTTTAACCTTAAATTAAATCAAGTTTGGCTCTGTATTTTATGTTAACCTTCGCCTGAAAACACATACTATCTACTTTTCTAAAAGACACCGCTACTTGTAAGCTTATGAAAAGGTGAATTAATATCCGGTTAAGTTATATTTAAATACATTTCTTACAGCCAATTAGTTACAGACTTTCATAAATGGATGTTTGCGCTGAATAGAAAGACTGAAACAGTTTTAACAAGCTCGTAACACATTTTTTAACTTAAGGTGTGGTCGCCCGGCTGTTCTTGTGCCATGTGCCAGTTGTCCATTGAAAATATCTTTGGGAATCCTACCATCTTCTATGCGGCGGACATAGCCAGGCCAACGGAATACATAACAAATTATTAATGATAATAATAAGGTAAACTCGCTGGTGATGCTCTCGTGAAAATAATTTTGGAAAAAAAAAGGTTCAGCATTGCTTAGAAGAATTATGGCTGTCTTCCTTACATCATTTACGTCCTGTAGGTTTTCGGATAGTCCAGTCAACATAGCCCGGACGTTCCAGCATCCCAATCTGAGAGTTTGCTTATTTCTATTATTACGATAATTGCTTGGTGCAAAATTTTCTGTCCACAGTTCGGGTTTGACCCTAATCCCCATGCACCCAATATGGAAAGCAGACAGTGGCGGGACAACACCTTATTGACTGGGGGCTGCCCAGCTTGAAGTGGGCGGTAGCTGTCCAGTGAGATCCTAGAACCTCTCCCACTGTCGGAAGTAGCCCCTGGCGCCATGCCCTACGCCAATTGGGCAAAATGCTTATAACCGGTAGCTGCTACTTCCCGTGTTTTGCCGACACCTATAGGGTGAAGCTGGAGTGTCCTCTCCAGGGCGCGAGCTTGGGCACATTTATATGGAGATCAAGCTGTTGCCCATGCAGCATGTACCCCCTCTCCACGCAGCTGGTAGATCCAAAGGAACGGCAGTAGCCGATACAGTTTAGTACCAGCCACGTGGCAGGAGTTGCCAGAATAATGTCGAATCGATATTAGACTGCCTTAGGGACTCCGACTCCAGATTTATCCTCAGGGTTTACTCCCGAAGCCAATTCCATAAATGGATATTCCCGCAAGGCAGCGGTGGTTTGAATTCAGAGTTCCTTCTCTTAGATAAGCTACCAACCAAGGATCACGAGCCCTATCTGCTTAGAAGAAAACCTCGCTAAATAAGGCTAATAAAACCATCGGCCCAATTTACATCCTAGATACTTGGGGAGGGCCCGAATAACGTGGGTCATGACTGCCAAATGTCACTATACTGCTTTTAAAAAAAAAAAGTTATACCTCGCTTGGAATTGAACCCACTCCACCTGGGCTGTAATGTCCAAATTGGCAATTTTTTCTTCTCATAATTTTCATTCTAACAACGTAAGATGACTGTGAAAGTGAGAAATGTTTTTAATATAATCTTACTTTTTCTGAATTCTATTGATCATTGCAGTTGTTCCACAACAAACAAGATACCCTTCCGCACATTCGCTAAGTCTATTATGGCTTTTTTAAACGTTGACTAGTGAGCAAGTAACCCGCCAAACAACAGCGGGCAGGTGGGAATAATCGTGTTTGCTCGTTCTACTGCATGCCCGGATGGACAGCACTGATTATCCTGTGGTCATTTTATTCTTATCAATTTGATTTCAATTTCAAAGGTTCTATGTAGTCAAAACTTATCAAGACTCATGGTCATTGCACCATGAAAAAATTAACGGGCCTGCGTGCTGTCTTAATGGGTGCTCAGTTTAGCTTTCACTTAGCAATGTGTGCTTTTTCCTTATTATCCTAAAAAGCTGGGGCATTTTTTTATTACTAGACTTTCAACAAGACAAGTGATATATATATATAGGGGTTTGCAAGCATAAACATTTATGAAATAATTTAAAAGGCGAGGCGCATTCAGATCAAATAAATTGTCTCCATGCAAACTTAAAATGTTGCATAAACTTTATCGTCAGTAGAAAGAGTATATATCATTATCTATCCAACAATAAAACTATCCATTTATTTTATTGTTGAATGAAATATAATTCATCGTATAGCGTATACATGAATCAGACTAGTTTTTTTCCCGTATTGTCTTATTGGCTGGGATAGTAATTCTTTTAATGTATAACGTAAGAGAGCATTCTTTTGTTTATTTAATGTATCCTTCATGTATGGCTTGAGTTGAGTTGTGTAGGGTATTCTTCAGATATGGCTTAAGTAATGATATATATATATATATATATATATATATATATATATATATATATATATATATATATATATATATATATATATATATATATATATATATATATATATATATATACTATATCCTTCAATGTATGGATTGAACTGGGTTATATAGTGTATCCTTCAAGTATGGTTTAAGCAATGATGTATAATATATCCTACAAGTATAGCTTGAAATAATTTATAAAACGCATTATTCAAGTAACGAGTAACGTTATCGGGACATGCTGCAGAAAAAACAAGATATAGCTATGCCTCGTCATGTTTTGGCGGGTTACTTATTCAGTTTAATAGGTTTTTCACTATGGTTTCTCTGTTTAAATCAGCCTTGCTCAACGTTTTTATCCCGAAGGAACCCTTGAAATAATTGTGCAAGTCTCCGGAAACGCCTGCATAAAAATAGTTATATCTATTACCTTATGGTACGTTAGCGCGATCAGTTACTTGTAAATATAATAATCCAATAATAATTGTCAATTCTCTTTTTTTTTAGTAGAGAATAATTTTCTTCTGTGGATCTCATTATTTTGGCCAAATTACTAGCCTACTCTTTTGTGTGGTTTCCCCCTCCCCACAAAGGACATCAACTCTAAATGCAAGTCAGTAGTGCATGGAGAAGAAACTTCGGTTTTTCAATTTTTTTTAAATTTCCTACTTTGACCTTTTGTATAACCTTTAGCCTAAAAGTGTTATCATTAATTTCTACTGTGCAAGATGCGAATAAAATATGGTATGTGCAAGAGTGAACACGGTCCTATTGCACACTGCCATACGTGGCTGCTCGGTCACTGTCCACTACTGCGAGCACTAACATCGCTAGGCGTGCGAAGCTAAATAACGACATTTATTTTTTTCAATCACGACCTCTTGCGGAACCGCTAGCGACCTCTTGCGGAACCCTAGGGTTCTGTAGTACCTCGGCTGAGAAATCCTGGCTTAGTGCCTGTTGGAAGTCTTCTTCTTCTTTGATCCTTAGCCGCCGACCGTTAACGCAGTCATTGGCCATCACGGCTGGTGGCGTCTTGTAGGGTAACAACAAATTGATTCCACTTAGCTCGGTCGGCGGCCATCCTTCGTAGTGCCCCAACTTTGGTTCATTCTTTGCATTTCAGCCTCCACAGTCCTCCGCCAAGTTCCAACACTGTTGTAAGTGTTTCATCATAATAAGTGAACAGCGTGTTTTATCACAAGTGAAGGGCTACCAAATATTATAAAATTACGAATTTTGATTGTTGTGTGTGCCAGGTTTAAAGATGATATATTTCGTATTCCGTAAATAAATCTGAAATGTTGTGTGTAGGAGCTAGTTGTGTCTAGGGTGAGATTGTTATTCCAATCCGTGTTTTAGTCCATCATCCGAAGTTTATAACTCTAGTGTATAAAAAGTCCTGGCCTGTTTGTGTCTCAGTTATGTAATTATTCCATCAGTCATCGGGGAAGAACAGCTCTATATTTCCAAGGATCATCTTGCAACACTGCTGGGGTTTTTTGCCAAGTCGCTGCTGTGACAACCGATTGGGCGTATGCAGTAATAATTTCTTGCTTCCTGAGACAGGACGCTGTGTTCCAGATGAAATATTTGGTGGGATATCTTAGCCAAATCTAATACGGTCAGTATCGATATTTTTCTGACAAGACACAAACACCCACACACACACCCCCCCACACACACACACATACCCACACACACATACCCACACACACATGATGCAGCTTTGTTGCACAACACATATGCAGCATCATCCTGAAGTGCCTTGCCGACCAGAGCAGAAGATCATGTCTATCCACATTTTCGGGAAGAGCTATTTATCTCGTCCCCAAGAGCATATATTATAATCTATCCAACAATAAGACTATCAATTTATTTTATTATTGAATGAAATATAATTCATCATATAGCGTATACATGAATCAGACTTTAGTTTATTCCGTATTGTATAATAAACTGGGATAGTAATTCGTTAAAATGTATACCGTAAGAGAGCATTCTTTTGTTTATGTTATGTATCCTTCATGTATGGTTTAAATTGGGTTATATAGTGTATCCTTCAAGTATGGCATAAGTATAGATATATAGTATATCCTTCAAGTATGGTTTAAGTAGTTATAAATACTATATCCTTCAAGTATGGTTTAAGTAGTTATAAATACTATATCCTTCAAGTATGGTTTAAGTAGTTATAAATACTATATCCTTCAAGTATGGTTTAAGTAGTTATAAATACTTTATCCTTCAAGTATGGTTTAAGTAGTTATAAATACTTTATCCTTCAAGTATGGTTTAAGTAGTTATAGACACTATATCCTTCAAGTATGGTTTAAGTAGTTATAGATACTATATCCTTCAAGTATGGCTTTTGCCGTGGGTCACTGACTAGACAGAAACAGAATAGAACAACTATACCCTCAGACTTGTCGTACAAGGGGAGACTAATATGAGGTTTACTAATATGAGGTTTACTAATATGAGGTTTACTAATATGAGGTTTACTAATATGAGGTTTACTAATATGTAAAACAATTGGCTACAGCAACCACATAGCACGCTTGGTGCAGTTTTCTTGCAAGGACGCCGCCAGCTGAAGTGGTTCTATGCTCCATAAGGAGCTAGACGGAAAATGAAGATAAATGATAATCATTTCAGGGAGCCGCGCTGGTGTAATGGTTTCTACACTGCGCTGGCGATCGGGTGATCCAGGCTCGAGCCCTGGCGAGGACATATGAAGCAGTGTCGTCGACCGGTACTTTGAATGGAAAAATTCGAGTCCTGGCGAAGACATTTGAAGTAATGTCGTCGACCAGGGACTGGAATAACCTAAATGGCTCCTGAGCCGACCCAGCTCTAATGGGTACCTTCGAAATCGGTGAGTATTTGCCTGAATGGCGAGAGGACACCTGTCATTGTACAGGGAAAAAAGGGATACTCACGTAACATCAGTCTCAGGTTAGATAAATTAACCGGAGATTTCGCCTCGTGTAATAGCAGCGTCTCATGTTGACTGCCCAGTGTCCATTATCTTCACTTGTCTAGCATGTCATATCTGTGTATTTGTTTTTCAATGTTACCCTGTTGTGTCAAAGCGTTTTGTTATCGCCTTTCAGTATTTGTCCAGTGAGGATGGACCTCTTTCTTGTCTTAATTGTGGTTTCCATTTGGACGTGTATTTAATTCGTGACCTATGTTGCATGCTACAGAGTGAATGAAAAGTAACTTACAATTTTTAGATTATTTCTTCACACTTATTCAATTAATTTATAAGAAAAAACGTTAATATAAAGAGAATTAACTGGTATTTTATGACATAAAATTAGGGCTCAGATTGATTTTTAAAATCGTAATTGATAAATCTAATTTCTTTAATCGAAGATTAATCGATCAATTTCGAAAAATTTGATAAATTATAAAAATCATAAATAACATTTTTTAAACCACTAAAGACTGTAACTAGTTAATATACTTGTTAAAGACAACATCGTTCTGAAACTGTAATAAAAATACTGAAAAGTTACAACCATACGATTTATTATTATTGATTATACTTGCCAAATTCCATATCACAAACTTCTAACAAAGCAAATGCTCTCGCATTTAAGTAAAAATTATAAACATTGCTAAAAATGAATAATCGATTACAATTTGTTCTTTCAATTAATCGATTAATTAAATGTTACCGATTAATCGTTAACGATCCCAGCCCTACATAAACACTTTCATAAATTAGTACATAAATAAATAAAGGTAATTATCAAGTACTCGTTGGACATAAAGGATGACACTAGACAACAGAAAAGAAAATGTAAGGGATAGGCTTACCGGGAATCGAATCTATTACCAACTAAACGGCGCCACAGCTTTTCCGTGACAGCACATCGTTGAAGGACGCTCAGCCCTCTCTATGTACTGTCACAGCAAGGCGATGGCGCCGTTTGGTTGGTCCTAGGTTCGATTCCCGGTAAGCCTATGATTTATATTTTCTTTTCTGTTGTCTAGTGTCATCCTTTATGTCCAACGAGTAACTGTTAATTACCTTTATTTATGTATTTACTAATTTATTTACTGTTCACGTGACTCAAGGTTTCCTTCATTATTCATAAAGGCTTTGGCATACTAATATTTACAACTCAGTGTGAGATCCGGTTTGTTGAAAACATGATTACATAAAGGGCAGTAACTCTTTGTCTGTCTCTTGTTACGTCAGTTTATCGCCCATTTTAAATTGTATTTAATTTCATTATGTTTCGGGGAATTAAACACAAAAAAGAACCTACTTATCAAATTGCAGTTAAACTCTCTTTATTATGATATTTGTTTTATGTATATCCCATAGATCCAAGTGAGGGTATAATAATAATAATAATAATAATAGCCCCTTCAGTCATAACCGGCTATGGGAATGCGCCCTTGAGGTGACAGCCCTCAGCTGCTGTTTTTTTTTTTTCCTGATAATCCTTTCGACGTTTTCTTTTCTCTTCTGCTTGCCGTAAGAGTTTCTTTTTGCGCCGTAATGACCATCGCCACTTGGAGCAATCGGCAGCTTCATCCTCCCAGGTTGCTGGATTTATGCAGTGAGGGTATAAAGCTCTCAAAAGGGGAAGTAACTTAGCAACTATCCTGTGTATTCATACACAAAATAAAAAAAGTGATAAAACTTCACATTGATTATTATTCGCTGTCTACATTGTACGTGCATGATAAATCGCTGAATGCTTTTATTACACCCCTAAAACATGTTTTATTAAAATAACTTTAACGGACGAGATTTCCATCACATACCACGGGCAGCTTTAAGACAGACACACCAGGCAAGAAAACCACCGCACGCCCCATGAACAATTGGAGGCGCGAGGGTCAGTTTGTTGCACCCTACAAGACGCCACCAGTCGCGATGGCCACTGACTGTTATGACAGTCGGCGGCTAAGAAAGAAGACGATATAAATATTGGTCAACAAAGTATTCATTTATTATTATCATCATCATCCGTCAGCTGCCTCAGGAACATATACCTTCAAAAAACGCATCTAGTGTCTTCTTGTTCCGTGCCCTCAGCATACGATATTTCCATGTCTACATCATATGTACAATCCCAGGCCTAAGGGTCTTTTATATTTGGACATGCGCCCTAATATAACCGACTAGGTTGAACTTGACGCGCCTCGCCAAACCGAGGCAAAAGTTTTACCCCAAAAAAATGTCTTCATCATCCCTTATCCATGTTCTCTTCTCCATGTTCTCTTCTCCGTGTTCTCTTCTCCATGTTCTCTTTTCCGTGTTCTCTTTTCCATAATCTCATAATTTCGTGTTCTCTTTTCCATGTTCTCTTTTCCGTGTTCTCTTTTCCATGATCTCATAACTTCTCAATGAGTTCTCTTCTCTATGTGTTCTCTTCTCCATGTGTCCTCTTCTGAATGTGTTCTCTTCTCCATGTGTTCTCTTCTCCATATTCTCTTCTCCTTGTTCTCTTCTCCATGTGTTCTCTTCTCCGTGTGTTCTCTTCTCCATGTTCTCTTCTCCGTGTGTTCTCTTCTCCATGTGTTCTCTTCTCCATTTTCTCTTCTCCATTTTCTCTTCTCCATGTGTTCTCTACTCCATGTTCTCTTTTCCGTGTTCTCTTCTCAGTGTTCTTTTTTCTGTGCTCTCTTTTCTATGTTTTCTTCTCCATGTTCTCTTTTCCGTGCTCTCTTTTCTATGTTCTCTTCTCCATGTGCTCTTCTCCATGTGCTCTTCTCCATGTGCTCTTCTCCATGTTCTCTTCTCCATGTTCTCTTCTCCATGTTCTCTTTTCCATGTTCTCTTTTCCATGTTCTCTTTTCCATGTTCTCTTTTCCTTGTGCTCTTTGTCGTGAGACATTCTAAATCCACATATATAAATTAAAAGGTAAATGTAAAGCCTAACACATAAATTCAATAACAGGGAAAGAGAAATGGTAAAAGCACAGTGCTGTCACAATGACTGTACTCGAGATCCCCCTTTTTCTACTTCGTCTGCATATTCTCACGCTTTCACGTTTGATAGTAAAGCCTATAGCAGCATACACGCGTTTTCACAAAACAATAAAACGTGTACTGCATTTCTAAGAAAACCTTGAGATACACAAGCTGATTAATGACCTAAATTAATACTAGCATTAATTTCATTTTATACACTGCGTGATGAAAAGACAGATGAACTTGGGATAGAGAGAGGGAGGGCTGAAAGCAGGAACGCCGGCAACACTAACACGCATCTCGCGATTAATATTAATGCCACCCCCAACACGCGAAAGGCATGAAGCAATAATTTTTTTTCAGATAGTGATAAAAAACACTACCCATACGAGAGTTAGGTTTAAAAACCTGAAAAATGCTTATTAGGAAATATGACATTATACTGGTTTACGTTTGAAAGCCTGACAGTACCCAGACACCACATCGTATCGAAGTGAACGGGAGGTAGAAGAAAATGCATATTTTGAACGCAGCCCCTTAGCCCCATTAAACTTATATATTTGGGTTCCTTAGGACTTGCTGACAAAGAATATGTTAAGTGTTACGCAAATAGTCTAGGAATTAACAAATTATAACCAAAAGAAAATAGTGAGGGTGTCAGACAACACCAAATAATAATCGCACAGTGGCATGTTTTGAAACCACCATTTTACGGGAAATAGGTCACCATGTTAAATCCTATTTGATTGGCGGGAATGATATGTAAGGCTAAACACGATTAGTCGGACTACAAATACTAATTTTGGTTGTTAGGGGAAATGTGAGAAGGGTAAAATTTTTTGAAAAGCTATGTAAACAAGGCCCGATTGGTTAGACCCGCCAATATAGTCAATTAGGAGCGTCAAATCAGTGCCACATTGTAAAATAAACTTACTCAGAAACAGTGCGTTGAGTTCCAGTGCATATTTTTCTAAATAAAAGCCTGGGACAGCGGCAGATCGGATTTTGTGCCATATTCATCGCCAGTCAACGTATTAGTTTATTATTTCCATGAATTGTGGTAAGCTTGACATATTTGAGATCTTTTTAATGAAAATTGAATGTGAATTGATAATTTATGTCTGTATATGTGTGTGGTTCAGTAGCCAACATGAGGCAAAGCCTAAATACTGCTCCAACCTGAACAGAACGTGTCGGAGAAAAGAAAACTGCATGGAATTGCCAAACAGTACACTGACACCTATCTTATTGACTAGAAAGAACTAATGCTGGATTTGCAGAGGCGTAGTAACCATTAGGGAGGAGTATACTGGTGTAAATTGTTTCAGATGAAGCTAGCAGTTGGCCTACCGCTCTGAACTCAGTGTTTGTTATGTATTGTGTTCAGTGTGGAAATAGATTATAAATTAGTTATGAAGTAGGAGGTACAACCTTCTTGTTTCAGGGACCGTGGTCCTAAGTTATTGACGCAGCACCTGGTCTGAGTTTTGCTGAATCCAGAGGCTGACAGCATACTCCTTGGTCCAGATAGCGACCAGTGAGGTGTCTCCAGAACACAGGAAGCAATCGAGCAGAGGAGTCTTTTCCTGCCGCTATCACGAAAGTTAAGCTTCTGTGGCCAGAGTAGCTCAACATTATGTGCCCCCCCCCCTCAAACATTGACAGTATATTTAACACAGAGGGACAATAAACTGTTTCAAATGACAGGAACTGTGAACTTTTCCCAATACTATTTCCACGATAATCAAACACGTGAAGTCATGATGACAAACAACAATCTAGCTTGAAAAACAAAACCAGTATTACCTCATATTACTACTTCACAAATTACACACATAGAATAATAATAATAAAATATGTCAATACAAAGTTCATATATATAAACTGTGTACATACTACTTGTAATTACATTTGATTGTGATTCCTGGTTCACTGTGTAGTTGAATCAGGATACCCATTATTGAAAGAATTAATACATATATTTTTAAACTTAAACACTTGACTCATTTAAGATAGTCTTATAGAGTGTTATATGTGTGTGAGTGTCACAGTGTTGTAAAGTGTTGTGGAATAAATTAAATTGTTTATCTGTTTGTTGTTGTTGTGACTTACACTTCATCATTTTCATAACCCTAGACATTCAACGTAGTCATCACAATATTCCAGAATAATTCTGACTGAGGTATAAATGTGGTAGCAAGTAAGGTCATCTGTAATACACCACACTTATTAGATACAGATACCTTCACAGCTGATCTCAGTCAGTACACTAAGTCCCCTATAAATATTTATATCATCCCACTTTACCACATATATTGGGGTCTCGCTCCCGGGATATTGAACTTTCTCCTATTATATATATTGGGAATAATAAGATTTAAAAGGTATCCTTGGGTGGAATTAAATAAGGTTGAGCTCTCAGTGCCTGTGGTTGTCCTTGGATAATTAATTACAGATTGTATTGTTTAGTTAGACATTATATACATTTACCTGTTAGAAAATGGCGGACCTGGCCAAATTTCGATCTGCTGCTGTGCAGACTGCTAAAGAGTTAGGAATGGACGGGCAAATTATGATTGCTTATGTCACTGCTGAATGTGACAAATATATTGAACGTGAAGAAAGAAGATTAGAAAAAGAGGCTGAAAAAAAGTTAGAGGCTGAAAAAGAAATTAAGAGGTTGCAGATTGAGGCTGAGGCTAAGAGGTTGCAGATTGAGACTGAGACTAAGAGGTTGCAGATTGAGGCTGAGGCTAAGAAATTGGAGGCAGAAAGAGAAGAGAAGAAATTAGCTGCAGAAAGGCAAGACAAGAGATTAGCTGCAGAGAGGGAAGCAGAAAGAGAGGAAAGAAGATTGACTGCAGAGAGGGAAGCAGAAAAGGAGGAGAAGAGATTACAAAGGGAACATGAGTTACGACTAAGGGAGTTTGAGTTTCAGGGCCATGCTCCTGAAAATGGTGCCAGTCCCTTTACCTCCGATGCTACTGCTAGTCAGGGAGCCTCAACCTCAGCTATGAATTTTCATTTAGATCATTTTGTTGAGAAAGACGATGATATTGAGAGCTATCTAAATAGATATGAACTATTAGCTACCACGTATGGGTTAGAGAGAGAAAGGTGGAGCTTAAAGTTATCTCAAGGGCTTCGTGGGGCAGCGTATGAAGTTTTTGTCAAAATGAGCAGAGGTGATCAAGAAAATTATGACATGCTAAAGCAGGCTCTTTTGTTAAGATATGAAAAGAACGCAGAATTTTATAGGAAAAAATTTAGGAATGCTAAACTACTGTCAGGTGAAACCTATCACCAGTTCTCTGCACGGTTAGAGACATACTTGGAGAAATGGACTTCTCTGGGGAAAACCCAAGATCTTAAGGAAATGATCCTTATAGAACAACTAAGAGAGTCCATGGCTCCAGACCTGAGAAAGTTTCTCATGGAACAAGGTGCAGAGAGACTGGGTGAGTTACTAAATGTTGCAGAAAGGTATCAAGCAGCTCAGGCAGAGGTAACAGGTAACACAAGGAAACAGGTAGACAATTATCAGGCACCACAAAACTTTAATGAATTTGATTATAGAGATCAAAACAAAGGTAAGCACCAGCTTGATAGGCCACGAAATGACTATAAAAATAAAACCCCACAATTCAATGAAAGGAAATATGATAACAGGAAACCCTTCCGACAGAAAGGAAAATATTGTCAAATATGCAGGATGCATAATCATAATACTAGTGAATGTGGTAGGAAAGTTTCTCCATATCACGCGGCATGCATGATAACAGTGGACAAGGGGAAGAAGAAACTGACAGAGAATCATATAAATCTTCAACATCCCCCCATCTGTGAAGAAGTGACATGTAATGGGGCCAAGGTTAGATGCCTTTACGATTCAGGTTTAGATTATGACTCAGTTGTGAGTGCAACCCTAGTGCACCCTGAACAGTATACCACAGAGAAAGTGGAGATACAAGGGGCCGTAAAGGGAATATCCACCATGACACTTCCCGTAGCCGAGATCAATGTAGAGACAAGGTACGTGGAAGGAGTGATTAGAGCAGCCGTGTGTGACGATCCTAATTACCCGCTGGTGTTAGGAAGTATATATGTTTTTCTAGGAAGCCCTGTAAAACCTGTGGTAATGGCCACGCTTCAGGTCAGGTCGACCCCTAGTAGAAAGGAGGAGGAACCACCACTAGTTTATTCTCATAAGCAGATGAGAAAGGCCCAGGCAAAAGATAAAACATTAAAACCTTGCTTTGGTAAATTGCCAACAAGCCATGCACACCCTAAGAAAGGACAATTTTATTTGAAGGAAGGACTGCTTTTCAGGAAAGCTAGAGCAGGATCCAAAGAACAGGGACAATTGGTATTACCAACCCCCTACAGAGAAGAAGTGATGGCACAAGCTCATGTTGTATCAGACGGTGGACACCAGAGAAATGGGACTACCCGTCAAAGGACATCGGAAACATTCTACTGGCCCCAAGTAGCTGCTGATATTTCACAATTTGTGGGGTGTTGCTGAGTTATTTGCCGGTTGAAGATCATGCACTGAGTATGGTTACTTTAGTGATCTCTTGTTAATCGTGCTTTGTTTAGTATTACGCGAATTAGGGTGAAGGTGTTCATACAACTCAGTAGCATGGTATGAAGAAGTAGTTCATGTAACTTGAACTCAGCAACATTAATGAAGTAATTAATGCCTTCAGATTGAGTCCGTAATATTTAATCACATGTACACACAGGATGATCATTTCAAATAGGAACAGAATAAGTCCTTATAAGTCATGCATAAATTAATCAATAACGTAGACTGCTGGTTTACGTGTCAATGTCCGTTTAAGGATACAATGCAGTATTGTCGTCAGAACATCACAGCTATATGCACGCGCAGCTAGACATGGCTACCTGCCGACAGTGAGACTGCGAGTCTGAATATTTCATACGAATTTGACGATTATTCTCCTCCTTCTGAGAATTCTAGTTAAATACTAACCTCCATAAATTTTCCTCTCATATAGAGTTCTAGGACTGACCCTGGTCCATCAAAAATGCACATATAAATGGCTATATCATGCCATTGAATTGGAAGGTTAGAAAAACGCAGCTATTCAGCTTGGCGGTCAAGTAACAAAGGGTAGCGTCTCCTAGTTACCGACTGTGTCCTAAACAACGCTAGACACGTCATAATCGATCGTGTATGGAGCGTTCAATAATTGAAACATCTATCGCAATATATTAAATGTCTTAACCTTTACAATTGCACGTCTGCTAACCTTTAGCAGACGGCGTTAATATCATATACCGTAACAATTCCCTGTACACCGGGGAAAAAAAAATCGATAGATTTTTTTTCAAGATCTATCCGACTTAACAATTTTTCAAAAAAATTTAACACAATTGTGACATATGGCCGACGATGTTTTGAGTAGAACCGTGTCGCGGTCATGTCAACTAACTATTTGTCATAGTCATCTAACATTAATCACATTATATATCAATATTATACATATTATTATATCAACTAAATAAAATGTCCAATGTTAATAGTGAATGATAGAATTAAATTAAAGTAAGGTCTGTCGTATTAGTATGTCATATAGGAATTAATTTGACTAATTAAAATTAAATTAATTAATTAAACTAAGAGTTAAATTATTAAGATTCTAATGTAACGCGATGTTATGAGAGAAGAAAAGACAAAATAAGTGAGAAGAAATAGAAAGAAATTCGAATATAAGTTTAACTTAATTGTGTGTGTTAAGTGTTAGTGAATAATAACTATCTAATTTAACTAACTAAATAATGTATAGGTACATTAAAAAAAAATATTAATCTAATACTTGTGTGAGATTTATTTTCTCTTTTCATAATTTCTTCTTTTTATATTTCGTTCTCTTTTTTTGTTCTTTCATTTCATTTTTTTCTCACATTTCATTTTATTGATAATAATTCAATTAAGAAGTTAAGTTAACTAATTAATTAGTATAGGATATGATGATCCATCCGTAGTCTTGATCCTGATGAATTCTTTTAGGCAAAAATGTTCAAACGTTTACGTTGGAAAGAAATGTCATTTATCCCAGCATCCAAGAATTAAGTGCACATAGGATAATAAGTTCGACTTGTCGTCAGATATTGTTCCATGATTGTTCAACGAATATTCATATATCGTGTATGGACGTTAGACGAAGTTTCAATGTCAATATGTATACCTTGATTGTCTTTAGTTCAATTCTGTGATGCATATAGTGTTTATAAAGTTTAAATTGAAGGCAAGGTTAGTTCCCTTATAGTTGATATGTTTTAGGAATGTTAATGTTGATTATTCGTCGTCAATAGGATTACGTGACAACGCATCCGCCACAATGTTTTCAGTGCCAGGAATATGTTCAATGGAGAATTCAAATGGCTGTAGGATGATTGCATATCTGGCGAGTTTTTGGCTCTTATGGTTAGATCGACGCAAAGATGCTACAGCACGTTGGTCCGTCTGTATGGTGAAGGGAGCACCAAGCAAGAACTTTTCAAGTTTAGTTATTGCCCATATCACTGATAAAAGTTCCTTGTCCACTGTGGAATACTTTGTTTCTGCCGGCTTTAGCTTTCTTGAAATATATAAGGTAGGATGTAGAATGCCATCATGGTTCTGGAGCAGGCATGCACCAATGCCGTAGTTACTAGCATCTGTTCGTAAGAAAAATCTTTTGGAAGCATCGGGAAGTCTTAAAATTGGTTCATGCGAGAACAAATTTATAATTTTGTTGAAAGTTTCATTGCATGTACCAGTCCATGTCACCTTCACCGGCATGTCTTTTTTTAACAATGAAGACAATACAGCCGTGATGGATGACAAGTTTGGTATGAATCTACTGTAATATTGAACAAGTCCTAACAAACTCCTGACCTGTTTCTTCGTCTGAGGAACTGCTATGTTTAGAATTTTGGAGACTGTACTAGGTAACGTTCGGATATATCCCGATCCAATGATATGTCCCAAAAAGGTTATCTCATTACACGCGATTTGCACCTTTGTAGGTTTAGCAGTTAGATGATAATTCCTTAGAGTGTCGAAAACATATCTAAGTCCCGAAACATGTTCCTCAAACGACGAACTAAACAAGCATATGTCGTCAATATATGTAATAACGTCTGGTCTACCTGATAAAATTTGTCGCATCAGGCGAATGAAGGTAGCTGGCGCATTAACAAGCCCAAAAGGCATCACATTCCACTGGTATAGACCTTGTGGAGTGGAAAATGCGGTGTAGTACTTAGCCTTTTCGGTCAGTGGTATCTGCCAATAACCTTTAGTTAAGTCTATCTTACTAAATATAGTTGCGTTGGATAGACGTGGCAGTAAGTCGTCGATAAGTGGATGTGGTTCGCTGTCAACTATAGTCTTAGCATTTAATTTTCTATAATCAACACATAGTCTGATGTTATTGTCCTTCTTCCGGACAATCACTAATGGAGAAGAGAATGGCGAATTACTAGTCTCAATGATTCCCAGAGACAACATCTGTTCAAGTTCCTTAGTAGTTTTAGCAAGGAAATGTAAAGGAACCGAATAGGGATGTACACGAATAGGTGTATCATCATTGAGAGTAATGTCATGACTGATAGCCGATGTGCGACCCGGGACGTCGGTCAATACATCTGGATAAGATTGTAATAGATTAGCAATCTGTAGACGCTGTTGCGGTGTAACCGTTGAAGAGATGGTTACATCCCGCCAAGATTCAGTAGGTTGAACTACTGGTACCGGTAACGGTAACTGTACCTCAGGAAAAGAAGATTCTTCTTCCTGGATGACAGATAAGTTAGAATAATAACAAGTAGATACTGTGTTGTCATCTAGTTCATGAAAAATTGACTGTAAGTGTTCAGGACGTGTATGAAATTGCTTGAGCATGTTAATATGAAATATCTTTTTGTGTCCCTTGATATCTAAGACGTAATCAACGTCGGAAATTTTATCAATGACTTTGTAAGGACCATTCCAAGATATCAATAATTTATTGTTATTGTGAGGAAGTAACACATAAGCCTCATCGCCTGGGAATAATTGGCGTAATCGTCGAGACCTATTTTGTAGAGATCGAGCCTTAGCTTTTGCAGCCTCAGAAGAAGCTGTTGCCAACTGGCAAGACTCAATAATGTTCTTCCGAAGATTAATCACATACTCGTAAGATGACTGAGTGTCCTGAGTCATCTCCTCGTCAATTAATAAGTCTTTTATTAGTCCCATAGGACCTCTTGGGGGAGCACCAAAAACTAATTCAAAGGGAGAGAAGCCAGTTTGTTCATGCGGTACCTCCCGATAAGCAAATAGAACAGCTGGGAGTGCTCTGTCCCAGTCATGAGGGTGCTTAGCAGTAACCTTATGTAGTAGTTGTTTAAGTGTACGGTTAAGTCTTTCAACCGCACCATTACTCATAGGATGATAAATACTACTTAAATTCCTATCAATGTTCCAAGTTTTCATGACTTCCTTCATGGTGTCAGATATAAACTGTGACCCATGGTCTGATAAAAGTTTTCTAGGAAACCCTATTCTAGAAAAGATGAGATGTAGTGCATCAGCTACATCTGTGGTAGTGGTGGTCTTTAATGGGATAGCTTCTGGCCATCGTGTGCACAAATCAATGCACGTAAGGACGAATCTATGTCCTCTGGCCGATGGTAGCAATGGACCAATAATATCTATTGCCATCTTGTCAAACGGTCTTACTGAGATATCGCAAGCCTGAATAGGCGCCGTGTGAAAAGCTCCACGTGCTTTCACTTCTTGGCATGTAGTACAGGAACGTACATACTGCGAAATATCTCTTGACACTCCTGGCCAAAAGAATGAAGACAGTACTCGAGATCGTGTTCGAGTATATCCCATATGTCCAGCACAATGTGAGTCATGTGCATGTTGAAGAATGTACCGTCTAAAAGTATACGGGACCATAACTTGTTGTTTCATTTGTGATTTGTCATTAAAACATCTAATCAATATGTCATTTTTAATAACAAAACAATGTTTGTTATTATTACCTGAGGATAGATTGTCAACTTTATCAACCAGCTTAAAAAATTTTTTTAAAGATTTATCCTCTTTTTGTTTGGTTGCAAATGTTTCCCTGTCAATAGGTGAATTGACTACAAATTCCTCTTGGTTGTCTGCATCCATTTTATTATCATCAACTTTCTCCATGAGTTGAGTCTGCGCTCTAGTCGTCACGGCGTTTCCAGTGCATAGGTTATGTTTCTCCCATTCTATGATCTCATCTGGAGTACAATCTTTACTGCCGTGTATACGACCAACCATCAGATCAGCTATAGGCTTTTTTAGCATACATACTTTTACGTTCCCTGTGAAAAAGGGTGTTCTAATATGAACAATAGCTGTTGGGTAGAACTCAATAGTTCCACCAAATGTCATGCAGCGTACATATTCTCCTGTCGCACAGCTAGGATGTACCAGCGACTGACGTACACCAATCGTTGTGGATCCTGAATCCCTCAGCACTGAGACGACGGATCCATTAACTAATCCCCTGTTAAAAATTAGTAAGCCTGTTCCATCGTTGACTGCAAGACCTACCTCTGGTGTAATATGTCCGCAGTTAAGCACTGTTTCTTTCGCCTTCTGAAAAATAAGATTGCATTGTTGGCAACTATTTGCCACATTATAATTAATAGCAAAACATGCAGCAGAAGACTGTGTTGTATTATTGTCAAGTGGGACCTGAGCTATAGGGGTAGTATTATTTGTAACTGCCGCCCCTGTATTATGGTTGTAATGAGATGATCCCCGAGAATGAGATCGATTCCAAGTATAATTGTTAGAATTATCTCGTCGTCCTCTATAGTAACTATTATCTCGATGTCTCGAGCCATGATTATTACCATTCCAGTTATTATTATTATTGGGAGTATGTGATCGATTATAATTAGTGTTATGTTGACCATTGTGGTAGTTTGTTTGAGGTGAATAATTTCTATCTCGTGATCTACCTCTGTTGAACTCATTTTTATTGTTGAAATCATTATTATGTCCCTTCTGAAAGTTAACATTGTGATTTCTTTGGAACCTGCTTCTGTCTACACTGTGATGTCTTTGTTTGTTATTATGATTGTAGGCCATATTAGACGCCACAGGTAGAGGTTCTCTTAATGAGGAGTTAGAAATGGTTGCATTCGGATGTGCCGAACAGTAGTTTAAAGAAATTTTTTCTAACTCGTCCATAGTACCTGGTTTACGCTCCTGCAAATATGCAAAAAATGGCTGGCTAACCGAAGATAATACCTTATCCCGTAGTAGTAAATCAACTAATTTGTCGTATGATTTGTTGACTTCTGCCAGTTCAACCCATCTATTAAATGTATTGCGTATGTTCGCAATGAATCCTGCAAAATCTTTTGGAGATTCAGGTAAAATTCCCTTAAATTTCAACCTACAGTGTTCCTCGTCCAGGTGAAACCTTCGTAAAAGCAAGGACTTAATAGCACCGTAGTTATTTGCTATTGATGGGTCAGCATTTTGAGAAGCCGTCAGTGGTTCTCCAACCAAGAATTCATTTAACTTGAGTACCCATGACTCTTCAGGCAAATGGTTTGTTTTGCAAGTCTGTTCAAAACGTGACAGGAACGATGAAAGGTCGTCCACGTTTAAGTTGAGAGTGGGTAATTTAAAGTTGTAGAAATGTTTAGTTTGGCTGGATGATGATCCATTTTGTGCGTTATTATTCTGGTTTGCATCAGCACTTTGTGCTTGTAATCTTGCTGTCTCCAATTTAATACGCGCCAATTCCATTTCTTGTTGTAAAATAATTTCCTCTCGTTTCAATTTATTCTCTTCTTCCTGTTGAGCAATTTCTCTTAATCTATTTTCCTTGGCAATTTGCTTCATCTCACGTTCCTCTTCCTCTTTCTTTAATGCAGCCTTTTGTTCCTCTTCCTCTTTCTTTAATGCAGCCTTTTTCTCTGCTTCTTTTCTTTCACGTTCCTCCATTTCTGCTTTATGTTTTTCCAGTTCTGCCTCAGCAAACTGACGAAGTTCTTGAGATTTATAACCATATTCCTTACCAATTTTAACGAAATGGTCTATAGTAAGCATTTTGACTTTTATCTGTAAGTAATTATTGATAATTACTGATTAAAATAGTCAATAGTAGCTTCAGAGTAATTATTATACTTACTCAACTTAGGAATATTCAATATAAATAATCACAATAGTACTGAACTCTTATGTCTAAGTTCAACTAATAGACAATATTTTGTAACAATATTGTATCTAAATACGAACTATATCATAAATAGTTATGATATCTGTTAACTATAATGTAATTACATCACACAATTAATCTTAATATCCAATAATGTTGGGTATGATTCCTAGTAATTATATTGTTCAATGTACTAAGTCACTCTCTTAGTACCAGAAAAGTATATTAAATAATATACAATGGGTCTATTACCTCAAAGGTAGACTATAAGATTATTTTATTTGGTCAATATATATATTATATTATTATGCCCTAGGCATCTCTTATAAATTGTAGTGCTACTTTCTTGGACTATCACTGCATAATTATGCAATGTCCCATATTAACCTTAAATATCAGAAAAAATTAATTAAATTAAATTACAAGTGTATTATTGCATATAATATCATATTATTAATGTAGTATTTAATATATATCATGAGGACAAACAAAACAATGATGCAACTAAAGGGTACAAACAATGTCAAGACGCAAACAAGACATTTTCACAATTAAAAATGAATTTATGAACTAAATAAAACAAGCGGAAGTGTCACAAGCCAAATGAAGGGTCAAGGTCTGACCCGAGGTCAACTTAATATTCAAAGTACACACAAAAAAAATGACTGCAAAAAATGATGACATCACAGGACTCATAACGGACGACCATTTAACAATCATCAAATAAATGATAGTAAGAGGAGACTGGACGAAATAGTTAACGAACATGATACAAAACTGAATAAAATTGTGAACTGAGTACGAATAAAATACACCAGTTATCTACGGAACGGTACAGCTAACACAAATCGTCAAACGACAGCAGATTTGGACAGTGGGTGGGTTTGAAAAAAAATCGAAAAAAGGTGATTCGTCTTACGAGGACAAAAGACAAAGAAAATAGTCTACGTTACGGCCACAAGGCCTTCGTCAGGAAAGGAAAGAAAGTGAAGTCTAGATAGGACATATAAAAAACTTAATAAAGTAATAAAATAAAAACTGGGTACTTCCCTGAAGGCAAGAACCGAAATTCGCTGTCTTGTTGAAGAGCGCGTGGCTGAACAGAAAGCGACTTCCGCCGCCGGGTGTACACAATACATACTGAAAAACTAAAAAACGAAACCGGACAATAAACTACCCAACGGGATAAAAGTGGGGACTGGAAATAGAAGAGGACAGAATGAGTGGGAGATAAATAAATATGAAATTAAAAAATGTATATGGCATACAAATAGAAGAATAGGATAAGAGTGGAAAGAGTCAAATAGAGCAAGAGAGGAAAGGGTGACCTCAGACAAAGGTGTGAAAAGTGTTGAGACCGGCTGGTTTTAGACACCCCATGCGGTGTATAAGACGGTTCTCAAGCTGTTCTCGGCTGGCAGTGTCAGAGGAGCAGGATCGGATCGCTGTGACCTGGATGTCGATGGGACCATGGTGGTCAGGACCATTGAAGTGTATGGCAACTGGTGTGGACTTTTGCTGAGCGATGTCATTTAAGTGCTGGCTGAATCTGTCCCCAAGTCGTTTGCCTGTTTGGCCAATATAGGTTTTGCAGCAACGTTTACATATGATCGTATAAATGACATTGCGCGATTCACACGTGAAGCTACTAGTGATGGTGTACGTAGCCTTAGGAAAGGACACCTTCTGGGTTGAGGTGACATACTTGCACGTGTTGCATCTTGTCCGACCACAGGGTAGTGTGCCAAAGTGAGTGGCATTCTCCTTTGGGAGACGGCTGTGAACAAGAAGATCCTTCAAGTTCTTGTCACGTCTATATGCCACCAAAGGTGCTTCACTGAATACTTCTTGGGTCACAGGCTCTGCTTGGAGGATAGGGAGGTGGCGGAAAAGGATCTGTTTGACAGTAGTACTATGAGGGTGATGGGTCAAGATTAATTTGACTCTATCCGAAGTGGATTTATGGTGAGGTATGAGGGCCTCCTGACGAGAGATGGGGAGCACACGTTGGAGAGCAGAGGTGAGAACATGTTCTGGATAAAGTCTGTTACGGAAGAAATCCAACATCTCATTTGCTCGTAAGTGGAAGTCATCGTCGTCTTGGCATAAACGGCGGAGGCGGAGAAGTTGTGAAAAAGGAAGGGAGTCACGACAGGCCCGAGGATGAGAAGAGGTATACAGGAGGTAGCTGTGGGCATCTGTCGGCTTGTAGTATACTGAGGTATTAAGGCCGGAGGGCGTGATAGAAATAGTAATGTCAAGGAAGTTGACAGAAACTGTGGAGACGAGGGAGGTGAACTTAATGGTGGGGTGAAAGTGGTTCACAAAGTCGATGAAGCGGTGTAAATCAGTCTCAGACATATCTGTGAGACCTATGCCATCATCGATATATCTGCGGTAAAACCCAGGGAAAGGACCGGAGTATTGTTGCCATATCTGATGCTCCAAGTGGCCCATGAATAGACAGGCATAGCTGGGACCCATCTTCGTTCCCATGGCAACACCACTAATTTGGTCAAAAAATTGACCATTGAATTCAAAGGAATTCAGGTTAAGGACCAGTTCAGCAAGACGGAGAAGGGTGTCAGTGGATATAGAAGGGCAAGTGCGCTGATCCAGAAAAAACCGAAGAGCTCGGAGACCATCAGAGTGGGGAATAGAGGTATACAGAGAGCAGACGTCTAGCAAGAAAAGACGGTAGGAGCGGTCTGCTGGGAGTCGGATAGAGGAGAAAGTAGTAAGAGCGTGATTGGTGTCTTTGATGAAGGAGGGAAGACTCTCAACGATAGGCTGGAAAATGCTGTCGAGGAAGTCAGAAATGTGTTCAGTAGGACAAGAACAGGCTGAGACAATAGGTCTTCCAGGGTTTTCGATCTTGTGAATTTTGGGGAGCATGTAGAATACAGGCTTGCCCAAAGAGCTGTCATGAATCCTAAGACGAGATGCCCCGGGAGGAAGATCATTACTATTGATAAGCTGTTTAATGGTGTTGTGTACAATGCGATTGTTAGAGACAGTCGCATCGCTGGTCCTAGACCTGTAAAAAGAGCCATTGGTCAACTGGTTTTTACCTTCACTTAGGTACAAGTCTTTCTGCCAGACGACAATGGCTCCTCCCTTGTCAGCCGGTTTGATGACAATGTCGTCTCTACGGCGAAGAAGGGAGAGAGCACTAGACTCTGCCGAAGTGAGATTGGAATAATGCAATCTACGAGGGCGGAGCTGCTGAATGTCATGGATGGTGTTCTTGATATACAGGTCCAGGGCATGAGAGGCTCCAGGTTTAGGTGTAAAGGGAGGTTTAGTAGAGTCAGAAAAGCGTGCAAAGATGTCGGATTCAGCCTGAGACTGCGGAGTGCTGTCTTCCTCTCTAAAATGGAGCTTCAGCCTCATGCGACGGTGAAACCGATGAACATCCTGGAGGAGATTGTATTGGTCTAGGGTCGGACGAAGAGGAACAAATTTTAAGCCCTTACTAAGAACAGAGCGCTCTTCCTCAGAGAGGGGTAGATCTGGGGGGATGCAGACTACCTGAGCGCATGATGGAGTGGAGGATGGAGGGGTAGCTTTGGGGGTAGGGATGAGACGGGATAGTTTATGGTGTTTAGACGTGGAAAGGAACTCATGCAGCTGCCGGTTCAGTGTGTGGATAGTGGTGCGTATCATAGAATAGAAAGGGAAGTTGTTGGAGGTGAGACAACGTAAGCGAAGCAGAAGCTGGGTCTGTTGGGCACTGAGGTCTGATAAAAGGCGGGAGTGACTGGCGACCACTACGCGCATACGTTGAAAGCCACATCTGGTCTCAATTCGTTGTAGGAGACGTTGTTCCCTAGGATTGAGTGTACCAGCAGATGGATGAAAATTGGAAGAAAATCCATTAGGAAGAATTTTGTGGTGGAGGCAGGTGTGAATAAAGTGGAGATGAGAGGTGAATCTAGTTTTCTTGAAAGTAACGAACGCAAAGTCAATAGCGACACGGGATATATCAGGAGGTAGGGAGCTAAAGCTGGTGGTGACCGACACACGGAGAGAGTTGATAAAATATTTCAGAGAGGGCATAGTGGGGAAAAAGAAAAACGTCCAGAAAATAAAATATGAAATAAATAAAATATAAAACGCTAAATGAAAATAGAGATTAATGAAACAATAAATAAATAGGGTAGATTGCGGTAATATAAGGTATGAAGGAAGAATAGGGAAATACGAAAAAAAATAATAATAAGTAGGCCTAAGTAGGATATAAAATACTGAGAAAAGGAGATAGGATAGGATCAGGGAGATAAGCAGGATAGGTAGATAGAGATACGAGATAACAGAGACACGGTGCAGTCAAAAAAATATATATATAATCGAGGAAGTTGAGGGGAACTGCGGTAAGACGTGGAATACAATGGGTGGGTTTGAAAAAAAATCGAAAAAAGGTGATTCGTCTTACGAGGACAAAAGACAAAGAAAATAGTCTACGTTACGGCCACAAGGCCTTCGTCAGGAAAGGAAAGAAAGTGAAGTCTAGATAGGACACATAAAAAACTTAATAAAATAATAAAATAAAAACTGGGTACTTCCCTGAAGGCAAGAACCGAAATTCGCTGTCTGTTGAAGAGCGCGTGGCTGAACAGAAAGCGACTTCCGCCGCCGGGTGTACACAATACATACTGAAAAACTAAAAAACGAAACCGGACAATAAACTACCCAACGGGATAAAAGTGGGGACTGGAAATAGAAGAGGACAGAATGAGTGGGAGATAAATAAATATGAAATTAAAAAATGTATATGGCATACAAATAGAAGAATAGGATAAGAGTGGAAAGAGTCAAATAGAGCAAGAGAGGAAAGGGTGACCTCAGACAAAGGTGTGAAAAGTGTTGAGACCGGCTGGTTTTAGACACCCCATGCGGTGTATAAGACGGTTCTCAAGCTGTTCTCGGCTGGCAGTGTCAGAGGAGCAGGATCGGATCGCTGTGACCTGGATGTCGATGGGACCATGGTGGTCAGGACCATTGAAGTGTATGGCAACTGGTGTGGACTTTTGCTGAGCGATGTCATTTAAGTGCTGGCTGAATCTGTCCCCAAGTCGTTTGCCTGTTTGGCCAATATAGTTTTGCAGCAACGTTTACATATGATCGTATAAATGACATTGCGCGATTCACACGTGAAGCTACTAGTGATGGTGTACGTAGCCTTAGGAAAGGACACCTTCTGGGTTGAGGTGACATACTTGCACGTGTTGCATCTTGTCCGACCACAGGGTAGTGTGCCAAAGTGAGTGGCATTCTCCTTTGGGAGACGGCTGTGAACAAGAAGATCCTTCAAGTTCTTGTCACGTCTATATGCCACCAAAGGTGCTTCACTGAATACTTCTTGGGTCACAGGCTCTGCTTGGAGGATAGGGAGGTGGCGGAAAAGGATCTGTTTGACAGTAGTACTATGAGGGTGATGGGTCAAGATTAATTTGACTCTATCCGAAGTGGATTTATGGTGAGGTATGAGGGCCTCCTGACGAGAGATGGGGAGCACACGTTGGAGAGCAGAGGTGAGAACATGTTCTGGATAAAGTCTGTTACGGAAGAAATCCAACATCTCATTTGCTCGTAAGTGGAAGTCATCGTCGTCTTGGCATAAACGGCGGAGGCGGAGAAGTTGTGAAAAAGGAAGGGAGTCACGACAGGCCCGAGGATGAGAAGAGGTATACAGGAGGTAGCTGTGGGCATCTGTCGGCTTGTAGTATACTGAGGTATTAAGGCCGGAGGGCGTGATAGAAATAGTAATGTCAAGGAAGTTGACAGAAACTGTGGAGACGAGGGAGGTGAACTTAATGGTGGGGTGAAAGTGGTTCACAAAGTCGATGAAGCGGTGTAAATCAGTCTCAGACATATCTGTGAGACCTATGCCATCATCGATATATCTGCGGTAAAACCCAGGGAAAGGACCGGAGTATTGTAGCCATATCTGATGCTCCAAGTGGCCCATGAATAGACAGGCATAGCTGGGACCCATCTTCGTTCCCATGGCAACACCACTAATTTGGTCAAAAAATTGACCATTGAATTCAAAGGAATTCAGGTTAAGGACCAGTTCAGCAAGACGGAGAAGGGTGTCAGTGGATATAGAAGGGCAAGTGCGCTGATCCAGAAAAAACCGAAGAGCTCGGAGACCATCAGAGTGGGGAATAGAGGTATACAGAGAGCAGACGTCTAGCAAGAAAAGACGGTAGGAGCGGTCTGCTGGGAGTCGGATAGAGGAGAAAGTAGTAAGAGCGTGATTGGTGTCTTTGATGAAGGAGGGAAGACTCTCAACGATAGGCTGGAAAATGCTGTCGAGGAAGTCAGAAATGTGTTCAGTAGGACAAGAACAGGCTGAGACAATAGGTCTTCCAGGGTTTTCGATCTTGTGAATTTTGGGGAGCATGTAGAATACACGCTTGCCCAAAGAGCTGTCATGAATCCTAAGACGAGATGTCCCGGGAGGAAGATCATTACTATTGATAAGCTGTTTAATGGTGTTGTGTACAATGCGATTGTTAGAGACAGTCGCATCGCTGGTCCTAGACCTGTAAAAAGAGCCATTGGTCAACTGGTTTTTACCTTCACTTAGGTACAAGTCTTTCTGCCAGACGACAATGGCTCCTCCCTTGTCAGCCGGTTTGATGACAATGTCGTCTCTACGGCGAAGAAGGGAGAGAGCACTAGACTCTGCCGAAGTGAGATTGGAATAATGCAATCTACGAGGGCGGAGCTGCTGAATGTCATGGATGGTGTTCTTGATATACAGGTCCAGGGCATGAGAGGCTCCAGGTTTAGGTGTAAAGGGAGGTTTAGTAGAGTCAGAAAAGCGTGCAAAGATGTCGGATTCAGCCTGAGACTGCGGAGTGCTGTCTTCCTCTCTAAAATGGAGCTTCAGCCTCATGCGACGGTGAAACCGATGAACATCCTGGAGGAGATTGTATTGGTCTAGGGTCGGACGAAGAGGAACAAATTTAAAGCCCTTACTAAGAACAGAGCGCTCTTCCTCAGAGAGGGGTAGATCTGGGGGGATGCAGACTACCTGAGCGCATGATGGAGTGGAGGATGGAGGGGTAGCTTTGGGGGTAGGGATGAGACGGGATAGTTTATGGTGTTTAGACGTGGAAAGGAACTCATGCAGCTGCCGGTTCAGTGTGTGGATAGTGGTGCGTATCATAGAATAGAAAGGGAAGTTGTTGGAGGTGAGACAACGTAAGCGAAGCAGAAGCTGGGTCTGTTGGGCACTGAGGTCTGATAAAAGGCGGGAGTGACTGGCGACCACTACGCGCATACGTTGAAAGCCACATCTGGTCTCAATTCGTTGTAGGAGACGTTGTTCCCTAGGATTGAGTGTACCAGCAGATGGATGAAAATTGGAAGAAAATCCATTAGGAAGAATTTTGTGGTGGAGGCAGGTGTGAATAAAGTGGAGATGAGAGGTGAATCTAGTTTTCTTGAAAGTAACGAACGCAAAGTCAATAGCGACACGGGATATATCAGGAGGTAGGGAGCTAAAGCTGGTGGTGACCGACACACGGAGAGAGTTGATAAAATATTGCAGAGAGGGCATAGTGGGGAAAAAGAAAAACGTCCAGAAAATAAAATATGAAATAAATAAAATATAAAACGCTAAATGAAAATAGAGATTAATGAAACAATAAATAAATAGGGTAGATTACGGTAATATAAGGTATGAAGGAAGAATAGGGAAATACGGAAAAAAATAATAATAAGTAGGCCTAAGTAGGATATAAAATACTGAGAAAAGGAGATAGGATAGGATCAGGGAGATAAGCAGGATAGGTAGATAGAGATACGAGATAACAGAGACACGGTGCAGACAAAAAAATATATATATAATCGAGGAAGTTGAGGGGAACTGCGGTAAGACGTGGAATACAATGGGTGGGTTTGAAAAAATCGAAAAAAGGTGATTCGTCTACAGCTTGAGAACCGTCTTATACACCGCATGGGGTGTCTAAAACCAGCCGGTCTCAACACTTTTCACACCTTTGTCTGAGGTCACCCTTTCCTCTCTTGCTCTATTTGACTCTTTCCACTCTTATCCTATTCTTCTATTTGTATGCCATATACATTTTTTAATTTCATATTTATTTATCTCCCACTCATTCTGTCCTCTTCTATTTCCAGTCCCCACTTTTATCCCGTTGGGTAGTTTATTGTCCGGTTTCGTTTTTTAGTTTTTCAGTATGTATTGTGTACACCCGGCGGCGGAAGTCGCTTTCTTTTCAGCCACGCGCTCTTCAACAAGACAGCGAATTTCGGTTCTTGCCTTCAGGGAAGTACCCAGTTTTTATTTTATTACTTTATTAAGTTTTTTATGTGTCCTATCTAGACTTCACTTTCTTTCCTTTCCTGACGAAGGCCTTGTGGCCGTAACGTAGACTATTTTCTTTGTCTTTTGTCCTCGTAAGACGAATCACCTTTTTTCGATTTTTTTTCAAACCCACCCATTGTATTCCACGTCTTACCGCAGTTCCCCTCAACTTCCCAGATTTGGACAGACAGTCCAATGGCAAACCTCAATGGGGCTTCCAAAAGTGCAATCGTTTAAGTGCCCTAAGAAACGACCGAAATCAATTCAGGCATCGTGAGAGCCACAGAATCTAATTTCGGTTCATCCTCCCTACCTCCCACTAATTAACAACACATTAAAACAACCCAAAAAAATACATGAAACACATTCAGAAAAGACATGCCTATGCAGGCAAAAGGCATGGACTCAGTATTACTGTTTGCAATGACGACAGTATTAAAACAACTAGACTTATCTTTTCCGTTGCTTCGATCAGTGCTAGAGGTCGTCAACAGCTAGGCTAATGCCCCTGACTGTCTGCTTCTGTAGTCCATATCGTGTGTTTGCTTCAAATGGCTCATGTTTCCCCTGGTTAGGCTTAGAAAACGACTTTGGTTTCTCCGACAGATCACCTACACGACTTTCAGTGGCGTCACGTTGTTAGGCATTAGAATGAGTAAGACGTCATCTTCGACTGGATCATGTGATCGAAACTTGATCATAAATATTATGGTTAACATGTGCGTAAGGAACAGAAGTTTGTTTCTTTTTTCTGTCGTTCCCCGCATTCGGCCGCCACTTTGTTGCTGAGTTATTTGCCGGTTGAAGATCATGCACTGAGTATGGTTACTTTAGTGATCTCTTGTTAATCGTGCTTTGTTTAGTATTACGCGAATTAGGGTGAAGGTGTTCATACAACTCAGTAGCATGGTATGAAGAAGTAGTTCATGTAACTTGAACTCAGCAACATTAATGAAGTAATTAATGCCTTCAGATTGAGTCCGTAATATTTAATCACATGTACACACAGGATGATCATTTCAAATAGGAACAGAACATAAGTCCTTATAAGTCATGCATAAATTAATCAATAACGTAGACTGCTGGTTTACGTGTCAATGTCCGTTTAAGGATACAATGCAGTATTGTCGTCAGAACATCACAGCTATATGCACGCGCAGCTAGACATGGCTACCTGCCGACAGTGAGACTGCGAGTCTGAATATTTCATACGAATTTGACGATTATTCTCCTCCTTCTGAGAATTCTAGTTAAATACTAACCTCCATAAATTTTCCTCTCATATAGAGTTCTAGGACTGACCCTGGTCCATCAAAAATGCACATATAAATGGCTATATCATGCCATTGAATTGGAAGGTTAGAAAAACGCAGCTATTCAGCTTGGCGGTCAAGTAACAAAGGGTAGCGTCTCCTAGTTACCGACTGTGTCCTAAACAACGCTAGACACGTCATAATCGATCGTGTATGGAGCGTTCAATAATTGAAACATCTATCGCAATATATTAAATGTCTTAACCTTTACGATTGCACGTCTGCTAACCTTTAGCAGACGGCGTTAATAGCATATACCGTAACATGGGGGCCTGTGAAAAATGTAGCAAGGTACAGTCCCCAAGTTGGGAAAATCATAATCAGATGCCAGCCAAGCCTTCTGAAACATATGGGCCTAACAATAACTAGGAAAATAACAATAATAAGGTTGACATAGAGGATAGGTATCCACCTTCCCCCCAACAGTGCTCACCCAAAATATTTAGATTCGCAACTCTGAGAAGGGCATCCAGAGAAAATAGAAACTCAGACCAGTCAACCCAGGAACAGTTTGAAGCCGCTGTTAGGGAGCTGGCTGACATTGACATTGAAGATGAGCCGCCTAAGTTAAAACCGAAACAAATTGTTAACAGAAGAACAGTGGGCAGTGGACGGGTGAGCAATTCGGAAAATCCTCACAGCGCTTCACAATATGGCTATTAACTTAGCCTTATAAGGGCACCGGTGACATTGGTAGTCACCCGACCCTACACCGTCCAAGGGAAAGTAGTGTTCGGACCCTGGATGGAGATAACCCACACATCTTATAGCAATGTTAAGGGCGAATTGATTTCTGATGCAGAAACTCATTTCCCCACATATTATCTTAAATCACCAGATTGTCGGTAGGCGGAACTATAGTTGATGAATATGGCCTCCATTTGAGTGGCACATTATAGAACATTATAAATATATTATTACAAGGGTGTTTCCACATTCAAACACGCCTGAGATCAGACCAATTGTTGGCTGTGAACAGTTCGGAGGAGCAGAGTGTCTCCATTGTTGCCTTTTTGAATTGAGGATAGTCCGAGTGTTTATTAAGGCTGATCAGAAAATTATTGGATCCACTCCACAACTCAGATATCACCATATAGATTAACTCCTCATAACGTACAAATTGAGGAACATCTAATATTCTCGGGACATGTCGTTGAGCAGACTCAGAGAAGAGAAATGGTGAATATTGATTGCTAAGCAGTAGTAAGACAAGCCGTAACACTTGCAGCTGTACAGTAACATATTTGAAATGGATTCTTGGATTGCAGAGGTCTGAGGCAACCTTCGTCAGTAGTGCTTACTTTGAATTGACCCACCTGCATTAATCCATGATCATAATAAAATCAGAGAAACGTTGATGTAGATTTTCTAAGCCGTCATCCGTGCGATGAAAATCAAAGAAATCACCAGAAATAATAATAAATTTCTCTATGTGTATATAGAATTATAGACTGACATATAACGTCTGTTTTAAGAGGGGAGAATTTGTCGTGAGACATTCTAAATCCACATATATAAATTAAAATGTAAATGTAAAGCCTAACACATAAATTCAATAACAGGGAAAGAGAAATGGTAAAAGCACAGTTCTGTCACAATGACTATACTCGAGATCCCCCTTTTTCTACTTCGTCTGCATATTCTCACGCTTTCACGTTTGATAGTAAAGCCTATAGCAGCATACACGCGTTTCCACAAAACAATAAAACGTGTACTGCATTTCTAAGAAAACCTTGAGATACGCAAGCTGATTAATGACCTAAATTAATACTAGCATTAATTTCATTTTATACACTGCGTGATGAAAAGACAGATGAACTTAGGATAGAGAGAGGGAGGGCTGAAAGCAGGAACGCCGGCAACACTAACACGCGTCTCGCGATTAATATTAATGCCACCCCCAACACGCGAAAGGCATGAAGCAATAACTTTTTTTCAGATAGACAGTGATAAAAAACACTACCCATACGAGAGTTAGGTTTAAAAACCTGAAAAATGCTTATTAGGAAATATGACATTATACTGGTTTACGTTTGAAAGCCTGACCGTACCCAGACACCACATCGTATCGAAGTGAACGGGAGGTAGAAGAAAATGCATATTTTGAACGCAGCCCCTTAGCCCCATTAAACTTATATATTTGGGTTCCTTAGGACTTGCTGACAAAGAATATGTTAAGTGTTACGCAAATAGTCTAGGAATTAACAAATTATAGCCAAAAGAAAATAGTGAGGGTGTCAGACAACACCAAATAATAATCGCACAGTGGCATGTTTTGAAACCACCATTTTACGGGAAATAGGTCACCATGTTAAATCCTATTTGATTGGCGGGAATGATATGTAAGGCTAAACACGATTAGTCGGACTACAAATACTAATTTTGGTTGTTAGGGGAAATGTGAGAAGGGTAAAAATTTTTGAAAAGCTATGTAAACATGGCCCGATTGGTTAGACCCGCCAATATAGTCAATTAGGAGCGTCAGTTCAGTGCCACATTGTAAAATAAACTTACTCAGAAACAGTGCTTTGAGTTCCAGTGCATATTTTTCTAAATAAAAGCCTGGGACAGCGGCAGATCGGATTTTGTGCCATATTCATCGCCAGTCAACGTATTAGTTTATTATTTCCATGAATTGGGGTAAGCTTGACATATTTGAGATCTTTTTAATGAAAATTGAATGTGAATTGATAATTTATGTCTGTATATGTGTGTGGTTCAGTAGCCAACATGAGGCAAAGCCTAAATACTGCTCCAACCTGAACAGAACGTGTCGGAGAAAAGAAAACTGCATGGAATTGCCAAACAGTACACTGACACCTATCTTATTGACTAGAAAGAACTAATGCTGGAATTGCAGAGGCGTAGTAACCATTAGGGAGGAGTATACTGGTGTAAATTGTTTCAGATGAAGCTAGCAGTTGGCCTACCGCTCTGAACTCAGTGTTTGTTATGTATTGTGTTCAGTGTGGAAATAGATTATAAATTAGTTATGAGGTAGGAGGTACAACCTTCTTGTTTCAGGGACCGTGGTCCTAAGTTATTGAAGCAGCACCTGGTCTGAGTTTTGCTGAATCCAGAGGCTGACAGCATACTCCTTGGTCCAGATAGCGACCAGTGAGGTGTCTCCAGAACACAGGAAGCAATCGAGCAGAGGAGTCTTTTCCTGCCGCCATCACGAAAGATAAGCTTCTGTGGCCAGAGTAGCTCAACATTATGTGCCCCTTTCCTCAAACATTGACAGTATATTTAACACAGAGGGACAATAAACTGTTTCAAATGACAGGAACTGTGAACTTTTCCCAATACTATTTCCACGATAATCAAACACGTGAAGTCATGATGACAAACAACAATCTAGCTTGAAAAACAAAACCAGTATTACCTCATATTACTACTTCACAAATTACACACATAGAATAATAATAATAAAATATGTCAATACAAAGTTCATATATATAAACTGTGTACATACTACTTGTAATTACATTTGATTGTGATTCCTGGTTCACTGTGTAGTTGAATCAGGATACCCATTATTGAAAGAATTAATACATATATTTTTAAACTTAAACACTTGACTCATTTAAGATAGTCTTATAGAGTGTTATATGTGTGTGAGTGTCACAGTGTTGTAAAGTGTTGTGGAATAAATTAAATTGTTTATCTGTTTGTTGTTGTTGTGACTTACACTTCATCATTTTCATAACCCTAGACATTCAACGTAGTCATCACAATATTCCAGAATAATTCTGACTGAGGTATAAATGTGGTAGCAAGTAAGGTCATCTGTAATACACCACACTTATTAGATACAGATACCTTCACAGCTGATCTCAGTCAGTACACTAAGTCCCCTATAAATATTTATATCATCCCACTTTACCACACTCTTCTCCATGTTCTCTACTCCATGTTTTCTGTTCCGTGCTCTCTGTTCCATGCTCTCTTTTCCATGCTCTCTTATGCATGTTCTATTTTCCATTTTCTCTTTTCCATGTTCTCTTCTCCATATTCTCTTCTCCATGTGTTCTCCTCTCTCATCTCTGCCTCTCCTATCCTGGAGATCCCAGAAAAAGCACTGCGTAGCGATGCTATCAGCAGGTTTCCTCAATGTGTGTCCTATCCATCACCAGCATCTTCTTCTCATTTTTTGTTCCTCTGGCACTTGTCTGGTTCTTGTCATCAATTCCATGTGAATGTTGTTGTATTCATCATCATCTCATCTCAACCCGTAACCCGTCATGGGTCGTAGGGGTGCCATGGTGGAAGCATCAGCAGACAGGGTCCTCCACTGCTCTCTATCCTCAGCAATGCGTACACGTGTGGAAAAACTGTGTCCTGCCCATTCTTTGATGTTATCAGCCCAGGATTTTCTTTGCCTTTCTCTTCTCCGTTTACCTTTGACTGTTCCCTGGAGGATCGTTTTCGAAAGGGAGTCATGACGAGTTACATGCCCAAACCAGGCAAGCTCTCGACGTTTCACTACTGACAAAAGTGGTTCTTGGTGGCCTGCATAGGTGTTTTTATCTTCTCTCTAACATAGACATTTGTTTTGTGCTCTTTATAGCAAATGCGCAAAATTCGTCTATAACATTTATGCTCGAAAGCCTGAATCCTTCGCTCCGTATCAGCAGTGAGTGTCCAGCCCTCACACCCATACAAGAGAATAGATAATACAAGTGATTTATATAATTTGATCTTCACAGGAAAACTGATGTTACTTTTCCAGATCACATTCAGCCTTGTCATCACAGCTGAGGCCATCTCAAGCCTTGTCTTGATTTCTTTACTTGATCTTCCATCACTATATATAGTGGACCCGAGATATTTAAAGATGTTAACTTCTTATAACGTTTGCCCATTTAACGTAATGTTGGTCGGAACATGTTTCTTATGGCTATTCACCAATATCTTGCTTTTTTCTATATTAATTTCCATCCCATACGTTCTTGTTACTTTCTCCAGTCTAGAGGTAAGGTCTTGAAGTTCTGATTCTGTTCCAGCTATCAGAACGATATCATCAGCAAAACGTAGATTGCAAAGAGGTCGGCCTCCAATCGATATGGTTGTTTTATAATCGTAGAGAGCCTCCTGCATAATATGTTCTAGATATATATTAAAGAGCACTGGGGACAGGATGCATCCCTGGCGAACTCCTACAGTTGTTTTGAAAAATTCTCCAATGTCATTGCTTGCAAAAACAGCACTGCTTGCGTCCTTGTATAGTGCTTCAATGATATCTATGATGTTGGTATCAAAATTGAATTTTCTCATTATTTGCCATAAGCCTTCATGCCAGACTCGATCGAAGGCTTTTGTGAAATCGATGAAGTTATGGTATAAATCGTGTTGATGCTGGAGATGTTTTTCGATCAGTAATGTAATATTGAAGATTTGTTTTGAGGTACTTCTTTTTGGTCTAAAGCCAGCCTGTTCCTCGGACAAGATTTCTTCTGATTTCTGTTTTAATCTGTTCAAAAGTATCCTTAACATCACCTTACTTGGATGACTAATAAGGCTAATGGTTCTGTAGTTCTTGCACATTTTTAGATTTCCTTTCTTTGGGAGCGGTATTATTACTAATGACTGCGTCCACTCTTTTGGCCATTTTTTTGTACTCCATATCTTCTGGCAAATTGTTGTCATGATTTTTACTATATCTGGTCCTCCATATGTCAAGAGCTCTACTGGGATATTATCCACACCCGGTGACTTTCCTCCGTTCATCGAACATATAACTCTTCCACTTCTTCGCGTAATATTGCTGCATTTCTTAGTTCCCTGTTTTCGCACTTAATGTTGTTTAATATGCTATAGTCAGTGTCGAGTTTACAGTTATATAATTCTTTACAATATTTTGTCCACCTTCTCATTACAGTTGTTTTTTTCATTGAGCAGAGCCTCATTGCTATCTCCTATGACAGTTACCCTGGGCTGTTGGGGTTTTGATAGTCTTCTTAATGTGTCAAAAGCTGCCTTGCTGTTACCTTTTATTAGCCCCGTATTAATGGACTCACATTGATCAGCTACCCATTTTTCTTTGGCCTGTTTCATTTTCTTTCTAATATTTTTATTCACCATACTGTATTGCCATGCTGCTTCAGGAACCTCTTTCTTAACCTTTTTCATTTCCCGCCGTGTATCACATAACTTCAGAATGTCATCTGTAACCCATGGTTTGTTTATTTTCTTTCTTTTACCAAGTATTTCTGTTGCTGATTCAATAAGCACGTCTTTCATGTTCTCTGTGATTGAGTTGATATCATCCTCCAAAAAGTTGAGAGCTGCGAATTTTCCTCCAACAGTTGCCTCAAAGATTCCCGCGATTTCTGGATCTTTCAGTTTGTCTAAATTGAATCTTAACTGAGAACATCTGTTTTGATTATAGTTCTTTTTGAGTTTAAGCTTGAGCGTCATCAATACCATGTCGTGATCACTACCAATGTCGGCGCCAGGAAAAGTCCTAGTCTTGGCTTTATTAATACTGGACTTGAATCTTTTGGATACAAGAATAAAATCAATTTGGCCATGTATCTCAGTTTTCGGGGCATGCCACGTTGTTCTTCTTGATAACTTATGAGGAAATAATGTATTTACAAGGGTTAGTATGTTGTAATACCACTTGTCTAAAAACGCACCCATTCTTGGGTGGTAACAGAAACAGTATGCGACTTTTGCTCAAAGTGCTGCTCATATTATGTCAAAGAACTGACCATTCTGATATTCACCTGAAAGTGTAAATTATTTAATAGTTAGAGAACTAAATATGATGATACACGACCTCTAAATTATCGTAGTAATAATTTGAACATAATATACTACACGCTTCTATGAATACAAATATCTAATACACTCGCTCATGCAGCCGAAGAATATCAGACCTGTCAGATCTCCCATCATATGCTCTAAATTTGAGAGAAAAAGCATCTAATATGGCGCCACTCGCATTACAAAATTATTGGCTTAATAGAATTGAGGAAAATATATGTTCAAATAGAATGGGGAAAATGTGGAGTCAAAATATGAAAAGGAAATGAGAATTAAATGAATGAAAGCGCGCGCAGTCAGTGGTTACTATAGCAATTTGTTTTGCTTGATGAGGTTATTAGCCCGATGAACAACATCATCTTATATACCTTTTACGTCATGCCTGGTGGGAGTAGGGGTCTATAATTCTTTTGTCTCCTCATAGACATCCGATAATTTGATTGCGCGGCAGGAGTCAGAGGGTTAAAGAAAATTATAAATAGTTATGTAAAAAGACAGAGAGTATGTATATGACCAGCGTCTGACTGCCTAAGCAGTTAGATACCGTTCCTGGCTAAGCAGTTAGATACCTTTCCTGTCTGAGTGGTTAGAGATCGTTCCTGGCTAAGTGGTTACAGACATTTCCTGGCCAAATGGTTAGAGACCTTTCCTGGCTGAGTGGTTAGAGATCTTTCCAGGCTGAGTGGTTAGAGACCTTTCCTGGCTAAGCAGTTAGAGACCTTTCCTGGCTGAGTGTTTAGAGACCTTTCCTGGCCAAGTGGTTAGAGACCTTTGCTGGCTGAGTGGTTAGAGATCTTTCCAGGCTGAGTGGTTAGATACCTTTCCTGGCTGAATGGTTATAGATCTTTCCTGGTTGAGCGGTTAGAGATCTTTCCTGGCTAAGCGATTGGAGACCTTTCCTGGCCAAGTAGGAGAGACCTTTCCTGGATAAGTGGTTAGAGACCTTTCCTGGTTAAGCGGTTAGAGACCTTTCCTCTCGCGGCATTGTTATCGGGTCAAGGAATGGAAACCTGGTAGCGTCACGTGCCAGCCTACCTAGCTGTCAATGGGTACCTGACACTTCTCTTGAATTAGGGAATGCAAAGGCAGTCAGAAAGAAGCTGGTAACACCACCTAAAAAATTCGGGACCTGGTATTGTGAAGTCTCTAACACTTCCCTCCCCTTCGTCAGCGTCAGCTATGAGCCTAACTTTACCATTTGATGTACCTAGTGGCCACATGTACGAGGCTTGCTCAGAAAGTAATGCCGCACATTTTTTTCTCTCGGAAACGATTTATTCACAATATATGAAATTCACGCACAGTATAACTGGATGTATCCTTTACACATGTTATTTTTTCCACATAATCTCCGTCCACTTCTACGGCCTTACGCCAGCTCGAAACAAGGGCTTGCATGCCTTCCCTGTACCATCTCGTTTTCTGTTCACGTAGCCATGTCCTCACAGCACGAATCAAGCTCTCGTCATCTTCAAACCTTGTACCGAGCAGTGCATCCTTCAGTGGCCCAAAAAGATGAAAATCGGAGGGCGCCAGATCAGGACTATAGGGGGGATGGCGGAGCACAGTCCAACCAAATTTGGCGATTGCCTACTGAGTTTTCAGACTTTTGTGAGGGCGGGCATTATCGTGCTGGATCAAAATGTCTACTGCATTCCTGTTAGGCCGCACTCGACGGTAGTGCTGTTTGAGTTTTGTTGAGGGTTTTGATGTACGCCTCCGAATTGATTGTCTCACCTCTGGGCATCACATCCACAAGAATCACTCCATCAATGTTCCAAAAGACGGTGATCATGAACTTTCCGGCGGAGAGAGTTGTCTTGAATTTCATTTTTTCGTGGTGATTGCGGATGATTCCATTCCATTGACTGCCTTTTCGTCTCCGGCTCAAAATGGTGCGCCCAGGTTTCGTCACCTGTGACGATCCGGGACAAAAAGGCCTCCCCCTCAGCATCAAAACGCTCCAACAATTCAGAACAGATGGTTTTCCTTTGACGTTTGTGGTCGGTTGTGAGACTTCGAGGAACCCATCTTGCGCATACCTTCGAATATCCTAGAGCGTCGATAATTGCCATCGCACTTCCATTGCTGACTGAAAGCTGTAGGGCCAATTGTCGACTTGTGATGCGATGATCCTCACGAATAATGGCATCGGAGCGCTGCAACATGTCTGGGCTGGTGGCTGTGGCAGGACGCCCAGACCTCGGCCGATCATGCAGCTCCGTCTCTCCACTTCCTGAATCCTTAACTCTCTGAACCCAACGTCCAACGGTGCTCCTATCGACTGCACGACTTCTATACACAGCACACAAACGTTTGTGAATGTTCCCCACACTTTCTTTCTCCGCCACCAAGAATTCAATTACAGCTCGTTGTTTGTAACGCGTGTCGTACACATACGCCATTTTCACAGACTACTACAGCTGCGCTATCTGTCGGACAACCATGCAATTACGTACATATACGCGGAAAATATCACTGTTGCTACGTTTAAATTTTCGCTTTGCTGTCTTTATTCTGGGATGAGAAAAAAAATGTGGGGCATTACCTTCTGAGCAACCCTCGTAGTAAGCACGGGTGTCTGAGAAATCGAAGATAGCTTGAGACTGCTGCGTACATCTACATGTCACAAGAGGGGACTAATATGAGGATGGGTATGGACTGGCAGACTCGTCATGTCAATCAAATTGTTACACAAACCAATGCTGTAAAAGCATATGAATGCTTTAGTGTAGGCTTCCTCTAAAAGAAGATAAGAAATGAGAAAGTCTTGTAGAGTCAGGTTAAAAAAAAATGTCACATGTTTGTATTGTCAGAGAGATAGAGCGAGAGATAGAGCGAGAGAGAGAGAGAGAGAGAGAAAGAGAGAGTGAGAGAGAGAGAAAGAGAGAGTGAGAGAGGGCGTGAGAAAGAATTCTGTAACATTGTATTTCTGATAGAGATCGAACCGTGTGATACAGTGTAAGTGCGCGTGTGTGCGTGTGCGCGTGTGCGCGTGTGTGCGTGTGCGCGTGTGTGCGTGTGCGCGTGTGCGCGTGTGCGCGTGCGTGCGTGCGCGCGTGCGTGCGTGCGTGCGTGTGTGTGTGTGAGAAGGACAAAAGGAGGGATGGCTACACAGTGTTTTAGATGTTGGTGTCAGATAGACACAATGAAAGTGTGTTTGTGTTTAAGAGACGGTACACGAGAGACAAAAGATGACAGATATTGAGAGAAATACCATCTACTTTGTATTTGCGAAAGGCGGCGTCAGACGTGATATATTTTGAGAAAGAAAGTGAGAAAAAGAAAGAGAGAACGAATATGCGAGAAATTGTCAGACAGTGTCTGTGTTACTGTCTGTTTATTATCACGTACCCTTACTACTCTCCATGTTATAGTTCCCAGAGTTTGACTACCCTACTCTGAGAAAGACCTCCAGCAAATAATTGGTCTGGAAGATTTCTGTCTTTAAGTGACTAGCTCTTTTAAAGTTTCGACATACTCCACCACTTGTGGCACTCTTCAGTTCTACTTTCTAACAGAGCTATCAATATCGATCAAAGAAAACTGTGATTCTTTGAGACAGACCTTACAAGCTGTTGAATATTTGTACTCACGTAACTCTTTGACGTAAGACCTAAATGAAATGTGAATGTTTAAAGATCACTGCAGTTGTTAAATCCTCAAGGGGTCGGAGTGGCTAAGAGGTATGGCATTCGCCTCGAATTCTAAACGTACCGGGTTCAGTTCCCAGTACAAAGAGTATAATTTTTGGAATTTTGTTTCAGAACCACTGGTCCTAAAGATGTCATACTCACCCTTGGTCTCCTGGGTAGTGAAATCGGATGCCTAGCCTCCACGTATAAGCGCGAAAAAAATAGTTGCGCGCGTTAAAAATCCCACGGCAGTTGGAAATCGTAAAGAGTAGGCCATAAGGCCGCTGCCCTGGCAAGATAAAAAAAAAAATAGAAACCTCTCCACCACAACAAATATTTATAGAATGTGTGATTCCTATGTACACACAATCGGATTCTAGCCGGTGCTACGGAGTTCGTGCACTGTGCTGAGTTCCTCCTTGTGTGATCTAAAAGAGGAGATCGAAGCACTGATGGAGTTGTCCGTGTGCAATGAAGATTGTCCTTAAAACCAAACCACGGCCCAAATCTTCTTACAGTAGAATACACAATTATATATGAGCGTCCTATTGGCAGATTGGTTACAGCGCTGGCCTCTCGAGGCAAAGATGTCAGGTTCGAAACACTGTGGCGTCGTGCTTCAGCTTACCCAGCTGTACAAGGGTACCTGGCTGTCCTCTTGAGGTAAAGAAAGAAAAGACAGCGATGAAGGGAATCGGTCACTCCATCTCTCGATACTGGACATAGTAAACTAGAGTACAATCCCCTAGAGCAGTACAGTATCTACTATGTGGCTAACTTTACCTTCGCACAATTATATACTTTGTTCGTGGTTTTAAGACAGAATTCTAATTTTACAATGTGACTTGTTTTTTTACGCACCTGAACACCATTCACTTACATTTAAGAAGAGCCATTTATGACCCAGTGTACATGAACATATGTTTCATTACACATTTTAATATGCAACGATTCATATATGGGACTCTGGGCCTTAAGAGGTTTTTTTTTTTTTTTTTAAGTCTAGTTGTCATTTCACTTATGAAGTCAAGTGGCGTTGGGATATTCAATTTCCAGCCCTGCACAATGTTTGTGTGTTTTTTCTTTCTTTTTTTTCTCTTTTTTCTGTCTATCCTAGAGGATTTGAGTTTTCACTTTTTTTCCTGTTTGTGTACGGCGGTGGCCACATCCCGGGCAACAGTCTTGGCTGACTGGCTAAACTACATGGGTGGAGTAGGAGCAATCTTACTCAAGGGAATGTCCATCCCTAGTACACAAAGACTGAGACGGTGAGTGAGGCGGAGGAATCTGAGAAGATCAACGGCTCGCAAAGCGAAACAGCAAAGTGTGTGGCGCACTAGAGGCATGTCGGACATAGAAAAAGACAATGGCTAGCCACCGTGGAAGAGATTGGGGCCTTACCACGTACTTCCTACAGAAAGTAATGGAATCACAACAACAAGATAAGAACCGATATGTAGAGAACTCTCTGTCCCCTGGGGAAGAATCTACTGTACAAATTAACAGGGAAGAGGCAACTCCTCTAATGAGTAAGGAAGTACATAATGACGAGTGTTCCTTAAATTCTGTTGAAAGGGAGCATTCTGAGAAAGACCACCTAAAAACTAGTAGGAGAAGCCTAAAAATAGGAACATGGAATGTTAGAACTTTAAACGGAGAAGGAAAGCTGGACAATCTTATATTAGAGGCAACCGACATGAAACTCGATATACTGGGAGTTGCAGAGGCAAGACTTTTGGATACAGGCTACATAACAAGAGACCAGTACACGCTTATACACTCAGGAGGAGAAAAACACGAAAGAGGGGTAGGAATGTTGATAAAGAAGGAGTTAGAAAAATACGTATGTGGATACTGGACACACAATGACAGAATGATGTTACTAAAGATGAGAGCAAAGCCATTCGACATATCAATCTTACAAACTTATGCACCAACTAAAGATTACAGCGAGGAAGAAATAGAAGAATACTATGAAGAGCTACAACACACACTTAAACCAGTCAAATCTACAGATGTGTTGATAGTAATGGGTGATATGAATGCAAAAGTAGGAAAAGGAAAATACAAGAAAATAGTAGGACAGTATGGATTAGGGACAAGAAATGATAGAGGAGACAGACTTATCCAGTTCTGTGAAGAAAACCAGCTGGTCATATGTAACACCTTTTTTGAACATCACCCAAGGAAATTATACACATGGAAAAGCCCAGGAGATGTAACACGTAATCAAATCGACTATATCATGATAAAACATAGATTTAAGAACAGTGTCACAAGTGCAAAGACACATCCTGGCGCCGACATAAATTCAGATCACAATCCAGTTGTCATCAAAGTAAATATAAAGCTGAAAAGAGCAGGAAACAGAAGACAGGAGGAACCCCAGATAGAAATATCAGCGCTGAAACAACCAGATATAAAACAGAAATATTTAATCGAAGTCAAAAATAAATACCAACAGTTATTGACAGAAAGCATGGAGCAGTATAGAAGAGAAAACCCAGAAGAAAAAGCAACCGCAAAATGGGAATGCTTAAAAACAAGCATACAATCAGCAAATGCAAATTTACCTAAAAAGGAGTCTAAGAAAAATCAAATTTGGATGACAGATGACATCTTGAATAAAATGGCAGAAAGAAAGAAAGCAAAAAATACTCCAGAATATAAAACAATAGACAATGACATACGTACTATGTGTAGAGAAGCAAAAGAACGGTGGATAGAAACAAAATGTAAGGAAATAGAAGACTTGGAAGCGAAGCACATGACAAGAGATATGCATGAAGAAATAAAGAAATTATCAAATCGGTCGCGGTTTGCACAAGGAGGAAGCTGTATCAAGAACAAAAATGGTGTAATATTACTTGATGAGAAAGACATATCAAACAGATGGGCAGAATACGTAAAAGAACTATTCGAGGACAACAGAGGTAAAAAACCATCACCAGATTCTAATGAAGGCCCACACATTCTCAGATCAGAAGTAGAGAATGCCATTCATATGATACAAAAAGGAAGATCAGCAGGCATGGATAACATAAACATTGAAATGATAGAAGCTCTGGAGAGCTTTGGTATAGATACAATCACAGAAATATGCAATGATATATACAATACAGGATATTTACCACACGACATGAAGACATCAGTTTTTATAACATTGCCCAAAAAACCAAATGCAACAGAATGTTCAGACTTCAGAACAATCAGCCTGATGAGTCATGCAATTAAGATACTGCTCAAAATCATACAGGAAAGAATAAAAAGTAAAGTAGACAGCGAAATCCAAGAAGAACAGTTTGGTTTTAGACGGAACAGTGGAACAAGAGAGGCAATATTTTGCCTAAGAAGATTAGCAGAAAAATATACAGAGGTCCAAAAAAGTATGTATATGTGCTTCATTGACTATAAGAAGGCTTTTGACAGAATCCATCATGAGAAAATAATTGAATGCCTCAAAGACATAGGTATTGATGGAAAAGATATAAGAATACTCAGTAACCTTTATTGGGAGCAAACTGCCACAGTAAGATCGGGAAGGAATTATTCACCATACATAGACATAAAAAGAGGTGTCAGACAAGGTTGTGTGCTGTCCCCCTGCCTATTTAATTTATACACCGAAAAAATTTTCAAACAGATACAGGAAATACCAGGACTGAACATCAGTGGAAGATCAATAAACAACCTTAGATATGCAGATGATACCGTGTTGTTAGCTGAAAGCGAACAGGAGTTACAAGAACTAGTGAAGCAAGTGAACAGTATAAGTCATGAATATGGACTCGACATTAATATTGAGAAAACTAAAACTATGATAATTAGCAAAACAGATGATAAACCCACATTAAAGATAAGCGTAAATGGGAAAATCCTGGAACAAGTCAAGAGCTACGTATATCTTGGTCATATAATAACAGAAGATGGCAGATGTGAAACAGAAATCAAGAAGAGAATAGGAATGGCCAAAGCTACATTCAACAACATGAAACATATACTGACATCCAAACAGTTATCTCATAAATTAAAACTGAGAATCATAAAGTGTTATATATATTCTGCATTTCTGTATGGTGCAGAAACATGGACGATGAATAAGCATTTGGAAGAAAGAATTGAGGCTCTTGAAATGTGGATATATAGAAGAATGGGGCGTATCTCATGGAAAGAGATGAAAACAAATAAGGAGGTCCTAGAAAATCTAGGTATGAAAAGAGAACTAATGAGAGAGGTCAAAGTTCGGCAGCTAAAATACTTTGGCCACATAAAAAGGCATAACACCTTGCAGAAGACCATAACAGAAGGGAGAGTTGAAGGTAAACGTGCAAGGGGAAGACAGCGCTATAAGTGGGAAGATAACATCAAGAGATGGACGGGAAAGAGTCTATCAGAGTGTACCACCAAGACAAGAGACAGAAGACGTTGGAGATCCATTACAGCCAACCTCCGTTGTGGAGATGGCAACTGATGATGATGATAAAACTAAATCTGGGCTACACTAACTCATCAAGCTCGACAATGATAACATATACCAGACCTACTAAATGGTAGGTAATGTAATGTCACGAGGTAGAAGGTCCTCTACCCTAGAGAGGCTCACACAATATGTGTTACCAATGGGTTATTTTCCTGAAATTACCTACATTAGGTTGTTATAGGTAGCCAAGCAGCAGTATGAGTGATCAGGAAAATCTTATAGGTTACACAGTCGCTCGTTATTCATTCATTTGCCGCCTCATATAATTCAAATATTATACTACATTATTCCATAACATACCATGTTTTCGTGGACCTCTCACAATTTCTGATTTCTTTGATTGTAAGATTCTGCGCTTGTTCTACTAATTTATTTCATAAGTATTTTTCTCGTAATTTAATTATTTGTGTATATATGTTCTAATTTACGCCCACTAACTCTGGGTCTTTTCCGCCAACATTTATTTCTCAGTTGTATGAGAGTTAGATGTTCGAATCTCGATGCCATTATTAATGAGGAGAAAAAAAAATATTAAAAAAAAACAATTAATGAAATCTTGTAATATTATTTGTAACGAAAATATAACATCCAATCTCTGTAGGCCTATACATTAACCTGCATGGCTATTGCTTATGATTATACTTTGGTTAGCATGTTATCTTTCTTCGCTATAAAAGAGCCTTATCTTTCCTATTTGGTAGAAATAATGTATAAATATTTTTTCCGTTCGTTTAGAGAAGTTTAAGTATAGAATAATTCCTTTCTCTGATTTTGCGGACAAAACATTTTCTTCAGCATTATAATCACACCTTATAGTGAATCTCATATAATATTGGCATATAACCAGAAAATGAATGACAAGTGCACATAGATAGTGACGGATTGAACAGTCTGAATATTCAATAAAAAATCACTTCGGAGTTCTACTGGAGTTAGATCTCCGAATCTCGATGTCATTATTAATTTTAACAAGCCAAGAAAAATTAATTAACATTTGGTATATCTTCTTCTTTTGCTTCTTACACTCTCAGACGTCAACTTGCATATGTTCAAAGAAAGCAGTGGTCAACTTGAGGCTATACTGTATCTATCTCCATAGAACTTTTCCAGGAATGATACTGGTGACGGCCATATATACTTTCTTTGTTCCTCGTATGTTAGGCATCTTTGAAGCAGATGTTCAACAGTCATTTTATTAGTGCCAAGGTTACACTGATAGGTAGTTCCTAACTTTAGCTTGTTGAATAGATGATTCCCCAATCTGTTGTGGCCCGTGCGGAGTCTGAAGATTGTCACTTGTTCTCTTCTGTTGAGCTGGTAGAATGCCTGATTGTGTGTGTGACCTGGCTGCTCTGCATCTCATTTGTTCTTGTATCTGATTCTGAAATAACTCTTTGCCTCCTCTAAACTTATGATTGCAACAGGCCGAGGTAACTTTCCACCTTTCTTTGTCAATTTGTCAGCCTCTTAATTGCCGGGGATGTTACAATGAGATGGGATCCATTGGATCACAAATCTATTAAATCGTTGACATAGTTTGTGAAGCCCTACTGTGAGGTCATCGAGGTCTGTATTATTTTGGCGTTGCCGCGTTGCAACTACTGATAGTGCGTCTGTAAAGAAAGCAACTTGTCTGTTAGTAGTGCTTTCCTCTGTCATGAGAAACTCTGCTGCAGTTTTCAGGGCCTTTGCTCTGAAATATTTTCCTGTTGCCATTTGGTATACTATTATAAAGAAAACATCCCGTTCAAGATATAATCATTTATCATTATTAAATACTAGTGTACAAGCCCGTCATAAGACGGGAATTACATTCAAAAGCACCAATACCTAACGGCAATTTTACTTATTCAAAAGTATTTTTTAAAAACCACTGTGCATTACCACAATATTTTTGTGCACACAGTCATGTGCGCACTTTTCTTTATTGAGTCTTACTATTTTCGGGAGAGTACATATAAGGGAAACAATACAATTAATGTCTAACTTTCAACCAAAGTTGCATCCCTTAGCGTTAGTGACAGAAAACACTGGGATTTTATATACATTGATAGGGTTTATAATTACATATGAAAATTAAATAGTTCAAATACTGTGTACATTAAATATCTCGACGACTGACAGTAAAATATCTATGGTTTAAAGCCGTATTTCTCTTTGCCTACTGCATTGAAATTAAAGTGAAAGAAAACAATTAGTAACGAAAGGCTAACTTTATAAAGACACACGAATGTTAAACAGTATTTCTTAAACCAACGCCCTATGCAGCCTGAGTAAAATAATAGTTAACAATGTTATATGTGTAGCGGGAGGTTATTTAAATTTATTTATTATGTAAGAGTATGCCAGTAAAGAGTTCTGACCTTACAAGTAATACCCCAGTCTTAGAAATAAGCACTGGTGTATTGTTATCATAACAATAGTCAGACTGTGAAAACCCTGGCCCAGTTGGTAAGAAGTAGTACCAGGATTTAAGGTGTCTCCTCCCTGTGACTATCTTATGATTACTTATATGCTAGGGGATAAGTAAAATGTACATTCACTGAACCCACAAAATGGAAAAAGTGAATAAATCCTCAGGTACAGTTAAAATAGTTTAATAATTACACTAATATTCTATTTCTACTAGTTGGAAAAGAGTATACACACATATATATATAAAATATTCACACAATTACTATTATTTTCTGTTTAGACTTCAAGATCTTAAATAATAAAGTTACTGAAATCACTGTTATTAGTCCTTTGAATTTAAGGATAACTGTCATCAGTTGACTGAGTTTATGTATGGTTACTTATTGTTTTCAACTATTGGCTGTTTCACATGTATAGGTGGTCAGTGTCAAACAGGACACTTATCTTTCCAACTTGATACTGCTGAAACTGTCCTTTGCTGATATCAGACTTGGTAGGCCCAACAGTAGGGATGCCAATGATCAGTTGAAGTTCACTCTTTGGGGTCCTGCACTTTTGTGGGATTGCCTCGGAGGAACTGCACCGGCTTCTGATACTGGACAGTCTGGTTTGAGTTATTTCATGGAACCTGCAACATATCAGCCTTGGCTAGTATCTGACTAGACTTGTAGCTGACTAGCACAGATGTCAGACCAGTCAGTCATCAGATGTCACCGTTATACAATCATAGTAAGTAAGGACATCATTTCAGTGATATAGCATTAATATTAACATTTCAATTAAGTATAACTGACTAGCACATAAGTCAGACAAGTCAGTCATCAGGTGTCAGAGTTATACAGTCATAGCAAGTAACATCATTTCAATGATACAGAATTAATATTAACATATCAGTAATAACATCATCTGGTTTAATCCGCTCCTATACATCCCTTCATATTCTATAACTTGATCCTTCCAAATCATATCAAGTACAAATTCAAATCTGATGCTATCTTAGCAACTACCCAAAATTAATACATAAAATAAATAGAGTGAGTGACCACGTGATCAGGTTGCTTTCTACTGAAACTGGCTGTAGAACACTCCAGTTTACCAGCTGTAAATGGGTACAAAGTTGTGCGCTCGAACTAGGGAAGGCAAAGGCAGCGAGGAAGGGGACTAGTCACCTTAGCCTCGTAACTGGGATCTTCCATGATGAAGTTTCTAACACTTCATTTCCCTATGACAATCTCTGGTCATGGGACTGCCCTTATCTTCGTAAGCGATAATGCATTTAATATCGACGAGATCCAGCATTAAATATAATAAATATTTTCTATTTGGCTGTGGGGCTAGTTTTGATACGTTTTTGTACAAGCAACCATCTTCCACTAAGCACATGAATAAATCATATTAAAATAATAATACGTTATATCAATGAATATTATACAGGCATATTTTGTGAATTCTAAATGAACCTGTAATACAAAATAAAAGAAATTATTATACAGGATAGCTATCGTAAATTCGCTTACCCTCAGGCTCCAGACACTTAGACTGAAATTTTCTGGCGATCCGCTCACACTTCAGATGGATTTAGAGTCGTGGCGTTATCTGCCCTCAGTCTTGTCTCAACCTCTTGCGTTGTGTATCTCTCTCAGTTTACCGATCCGCTTTAAATACGTATAGCGCGGACGTATCGGAGAGTACCGACGTCACAGCTTAAACCTAACCTGAAAAAATCCTTCCCGAACCGTGATTTCAGCCGATCTGTGCGTCGACTGAAATTTTGCCTTTCTCATTCTCAGCATATATAATATCCATATTGTTCCATCTTATCTAGTTTTATTCAGCTGATAAAACTCTATCTTCCTATCCATGTAAATTCCCAAACTGTTATTTGTTGATTTTAATATTTAGAACAGAAGTAAATGAGAACTTCCTACCGTTCCATCTTATATGCAGTTATACACCATCCTTCCCTGTACTGAAATGTAAAATCCTTTTCATACGGATTCCCTTCGTTTTATTTTATCGTTGGCGATTTCCTCTGTCCGATACACATTTCGCTGATACGCCGCCATTTTGAAAGCGGTCACTCGATCGTAGATGGGTTTATAAATCTAACTGAACTCATTTGCAATGACTTGAAACCAATTTTGCGACAATATGTAGTAACATATTTTATGATATGCCACGTGAAACTTGAACACATGAGAAAGTCACGCAAAATCGTTCCCACACTTGTCAGAAATATCCATACAGCCGATGGGTGCAAACATATATTTCCGTCATACGTGACTCTAGCAAAACGTAGGGTCACAGAGAGAGAGAAAGACACACAAAAAAAAAATATATATATATATATATATATATATATATATATATATATATATATATATATATATATATATATATAGTGAGAGAGATAGAGAGAGAGAGAGAAAGAGAGAGAGAGAGAGAGAGAGAGAGAGAGAGAGAGAGAGAGAGAGAGAGAGAGAGAGAGAGAGAGAGAGAGAGAGAGAGAGAGAGAGAGAAAAGTGAAGATATTTGAGAGAAAAATATGCACTGAAATCAGATTTTTATCCTGGCCAATCCTTCAAAGAAACGGAATTCACTGGTTATCAATGGTAAATAAATAATGCACGTAAAGATGTATGTTGCAGACACTTATAAGAAATAAAACTAGACAACTGAAAAACAACAGAAATGATAGGATTACCGCAGAGTCGAACCCATGACCATTGGTACGGTATTGCCTCCCCTGCTTTGCAGTAGTGGTCCAACAGTGGCCAAAACTCAAGAGTATCTAATATGGGCTTCAAAGGTATCTACCTTCGCACAAGATTACTCTTGGCAGAGATGTAGATAGAAGGGTGATGACACTTCTATTACAAAGGGAGTCTTCACAAGATATTCAGAATAAGCGAGAACAATACTGCTTTGGCTGAGTATGTTAACTCTGTAATTCTGCCGACGCTTTTGTGAAGGATTTAAGCACTTATTACTTTCAGCTCGTTTAAGCCCCCACCCCTGATTTACTCAGTGGAATTCTATTATTCTAGTATAGCCCTGTTTAGAGTGTGTGTAGTAATTTGACTAAGACAGACATGAAGTAACTGTAAAATGATTAAATCGAAATTAAATTTGTTCATTACAAATAACAAAATTTAATAATCACTTTAGGTTCTAACAGTTGGAAAATAATTTGAATAGTTATGGATCAAGAAAAATTATCTTCACACTCTTTATGGAATGTGAGATGTTACAAGAAGTTCAAGTGGCAGCATATATTTGAACTTAGCTGCCAAAGATGGTTCTGCTCCTTCTTGTGGGTTGGTTCTTTTCAGTCTGCACACGCTCGTCTCTGTTCAAGGTGGTCGGGGGTAGCTCGTTTCCCAGAACTGTCAAGGAGAGTCTACCAAGTGGGTCTTTCGTCTTAAAGCTTAGGCCACGGTTCCCTTCATGTTCCATAGATAGTACTTTCTGCTGGTACCACCAATTAGCCAATCTTAGCGACAGACTTGTTGCTTAGATGAATAAAAGTGACGAGTCGGTCTCTTACACGTGTCTAGGGTGTCTTTAATTTGACAATAGATTCCGTCTCTGAATCCGTGTGTTTCAGTTTTCCTTAGTCCTGGTTTTCCTGGTTACAATGCTAGAGATTTCCTGGGCTGTTTCTTGTAAGTCCTTTTGGAATACTCTAATAAAAGTTCCAGTCCGATAATAGGAATTCTTGAATTCTAACTTGGCAAGTCTGGGTTATTCTGGCGAGCGTGTCTCAAAGCAGTTTTTGCACAGTAAAGTGGGTTTGAACAAACGCCAGGTTATATTCCCCTTCAATGTTGTTATGAAATAAATCAGAAAGATCCAACCATTTCAAATCATGCCGGGCGGGTGTGATATTTTCAAAATAGTCCTACGTGAAATAAGGTGCGTGCCTGCAAAGGTCACGTATTACCATATATGGACATCTGATGCCTTGCATACAATCTCACAGGCAGATCGGTGGACACACATGACAACATGGGTAAGCTGTAATTCTTATTACTTTGTTAAAAAGTAATTTTGGTGTATCAAGGATGGCCCGGAAGGGCATATGTTACTCTTGTCTGCCCACATGTGTCACACAGACAGTAATCTCGTTATCTGTCGTACGAGTACGCAAAAACTCCGTTTTTCACCAGCTTGTTAACAAACGAGTCGCTTATCAGCGGTTTAATCTAAACACGCCGGCGCTCATCTTATCTAGTTGCTTCTCGCAGGCTGGGATAAACATTATCTGCAAGGAGTGTCACAAATGTTTGAACATACAAACTATTTGCTCCTTACCCGATAATGAGAAGAAATTAGTACTTTTATAAGTACACAAATAAAAATCAGTACAAAATATGTCTCTGACCCTGTCGGAGTGAAACAGAGATCGTAATGAGGTCGTCCATTTCGTCACAACCATCCAAACAGCAACATAATTAATTATTTACAGTATTGGATATCAATGGCCTCCTTTAAAATTAAAAAGAAAAAAATTACATTGCACTTTATGGTTATTGTTATTGTTAATAAGAATCGACCTCACTGCAATCCGGCAAACCCAGAGGTGCTATGTCTCCCTCGGCAAATGTCGAAGAATATGAATGTTAATTGTACCTGTAGCACGCTGGTTGTACATACGACGGATGCATAATGTTTCAACTTTCCGCTACCTCGCCATTTCAGCTTTCAGCCCAATAGGATGACAGGCAAAGTAGTCTCATAGCAGATGCTGCAGTAGGGGATGAAGTGTTAGAGATTTCACGACAGTAGATCCAGCTTTATTTTTTATGAGGTAGAGTGACCACTTCCCTTTTCATGCTGTCTTTGCCTTCATTACTTAAGAGCACAATTTTACAGCTGGATAGACTGGAGTCCGACGCCACCAGATCGCCATCTCTGAACCAGTTAACTGTGCTACGAGAGGAAATCGCTCCGACCGCTTATCCAATGGGCCCTAATAGAATACGAGGGCGTTTTCTCACTCCAGACAGCGCAGTGATTGTGTCGATCTAGTAACTTAAAAATCAATCCCCGAATGCATCAGGTGATCGTCACAATTAGGAAGAAAATGTTGAATCGATCTTGGCAAACTTTGGACAAAATTCTAGTCTCCGAATTCGAATACAGATCACGTTTGAGAGAGTTGGAGGCAAACCTTGTTCTTACTGCGATCAAAGAACATTGATAATGGCCCGTAGGTGTTTTTGTTTTTAGTGACTGTTTCTTGTCATATTCAACACGCCATTCACCAACGCCGTTTTAATATATCTGTGCACGAGCCGACCTTGTCCCGAATATTTAATTGAATACGCCAGATCAAACGGTCTTTTTTTATATTTGGACATGCGCCCTTATTTAATCGACGGACCCTGTGTTCAGGATGAACAGGGCGCGCCTCGTTAAAACGAGGAACAATTGTATTTAAAAATAAAAAAATGTATATTTGTTTCTTCTTCTGTTCCGAGTTACCTCTATGTGGAGCACGGAGTCACCATTATTGCTGTGTCGCATGCAGGATGAGTCACCATTATTGCTGTGTCGCATGCAGGATGAGTCACCATTATTGCTGTGTCGCATGCAGGATGAGTCACCATTATTGCTGTGTCGCATGCAGGATGAGTCACCATTATTGCTGTGTCGCATGCAGGATGAGTCACCATTATTGCTGTGTCGCGTGCAGGATGAGTCACCATTATTGCTGTGTCGCGTGCAGGATGAGTCATCATTATTGCTGTGTCGCGTGCAGGATGAGTCACCATTATTGCTGTGTCGCGTGCAGGAAGACTGCATGACAGCCTTTACGTGCTCCTGCAGTTGTCGTTAATGTAGTAAATTTGTTTTACATGACGACGTAGCCAGTCCCATTCAAATCTCATATTAATGCTTCTTACAACGTCCCTGAGTTAGCTGTAGCCATATTAATTATTTATCTCCTAGGAAACCACTTGGGTTCACGGGTCTTATAAATAAATATATTATAAAATAATTATAATTAAAATAATTAAGTGTTTTTTTTTCTAACAGTTTTGTAAAGTTAATTGCAACGAGGAGACTAACAAATATATTTTAGTTTAACTTGACAACTTTTAGTTTTTTTGTGTATTTGGTTTTTTAAACATAAGTTTGACCTCGTTTATTGCCAGGTGCATCACGTTCAATCTTGATACACTAGAGTGCATGTTCAAACATAAGAGGCCTCGTGGTTTGCATGTAGGAATACAACGTTTAATGGTATTTGTGTCAGTCTGAAAGAAAAACAGCGCTATAGGTGGGAAGATAACATCAAGAGATGGACAGGAACGAGTATATCAGAATGCACCATCAAGACAAGAGACAGAAGACGTCGGAGATCCGTAACAGCCAACCTTCGTTGTGGAGATGGAAGCTGATGATGATGATTGTCACGGCGCTATTTCGCAGTGCATCTGTTGTACGAAAAGTCAGCCGTGCAAAGCCGGGTATAGCCAAAACCGGGAAGTCAGGCGCGAAGGTAGTCAGTGAGATTCTAGCCAGCGTCCGGATCGGACGCAGATATTTTTCCCTTTGCCAGCAAGTGTAGTTCATGTTATGGACTATTTGCTATAAGTGCTTGCCATATTCCGGGTCTGATGGATTATTAAGTTGTTTTTCTAGTACAGTGTAGTGTCTAGATTATGTTTGTTACAGGCCGGAGGTTTATAAGCTGTCAATGAGCTGAGTGTACCATTGTCACAGTTTTGCCGCTCATGGTGAGCGTTAGTCATTGCAGTGTTTTTTTCAGTTAAGTCGTACTGTCCTGCATGAGACTGATAGATTAAGTGATTGAGGCAAGTTACATTGGCATTATTATCTTGTATTTCATACGTTTGTTGGCCGTGTGAGGCCTGATTGTGTGTGCATAGTTATTAAAGGGAAGTACCTGTAGAAGGTGTTGATTTTCTTATGTCAGCCATTGTGGTGTGGTCGTACATTTAGAAGAACAAGCCTTATTCATTATTATAAATCCACATTGCAGTGGTGCAACACAGTGGAGCGTTATCCACGATAAGTGTTCTTGACAATGATGCTTCAGTGATACCAGTGTGAAATAGAGATAGGTGTTGTAATGACACTCTATATTTGACACAGAGATAGGTCTTGTAATGACACTCTATATTTGACACAGAGACCAATGTTGTCAATGTCATTATCAACTTTGACCTCCTCAAGGAGTATTGGCCTTCAACTAACTAAAGCAAGGTCTTCCTGTCCAGTGCCATCAGTTCAAGATCTATCCATGTCTTCTTTATCCTTTTCTTGTTTGTCTCTGCTTCTCTTCTAGGTGGGCTCTTCCGTCTCACTCCAATTCTCTTGCCCTGTTGATTCCAGAACAAGCACTACCTTGTAACGCTATCAACAAATTTCAGCAATGTATACCTTATCCATCGCCAGCCTCTTCTCATCTCCTGTGATCGTGTCATACAATTTCAATTCTATTCTACGCAAGCACTCATTTATGGCAGTCTGTAAATTCTTGGTTGGGTATAAATATGACGACATAATAAAAACATTAAATAAGAAATAACAGAAAAGGGAAGACAACAGAAATACGGTTTGATTTGGTTTGAAGGACTTTCTTCATTGCACAAGAACAACTCCATCTGTGCTATGATCTCCTCCCGTAGATCACACAAGGAGGATCTCAGCTCAGTGCACAAACTCCGTACACCCGGCTAGAATCCCAGTGTGTGTATACAGGAATCACACATTCTATAAATATTTTTGTTGTAGGTAGGTTTCTAATTTTAAATTTTGCCAGGGCAGCGGCCGTATGACCTACACTTTACCATTTCCAACTGCCGTGGAATTTTTTAACGTGAGCAAATTGCACCTGGGACCATCTTTGTTTTCGCCTTATCCGAGAAGGTTAAGCATCAGAGCTCACTACCCAGGACACCGGGGGGGAGGTTAGTATGACATCATCAGGACTACTGGTTTTGAAAAAAAATGTTGGACTCCATACCTCTTAGCTACTCTGACCCCAACAGTAATGTGACAGACCTACAAGTGACCTTGTCAATCAGTTTCATACCAACTAATTAAAAAAAAGGGAGCCGCGCTGGTGTAATGGTTAAGACGTTGCGCTAGCGACCAGGTTTTCAAGGTTCAAGCCCGGGCGCCGGCATTTGTAGAAGTGTCATCGACCGGGAATTTGACTGAATAACCTGAACGGCTCCTGCAGATAAACCCCCTTTGGATGGGAAGGAGCGAAGCTCCTGACCAGGTTGGATGGAAAGTCCAGTCTCCCCAGCCTCGCAATGACATGTCATTGGGCCAAAAGGGCTGGAAAGCTCGAGTGCCGCTGGTTAGAAAAAAAAAAAAAACGTAAAGCCTAGGGCACTTCAACAGAATGATGTGAAAACCCTTGTAAAAAAAACACCGAGTATAGTAGTCAATTCACCAGACCACAAGGTCTTTTACATTCGAACATGCACCCTAATATAACCGACGAACCCTGTGTCTAGATTGAACTGTGCGCGTCTCACCAAGACGAGACAAATTTTTGTTTAAAAAAGAAAGTGCAGTACCAACTTTTTTTTTTAGTTTGTGAGTTTTGCCTTTATGTGGCGAGGAGCGTTTCTTTCAACCTATTTGGTTATATCAGAGCGCAAATCGCCATTTAGAAATAAGTGAAGTCTGTTAACTGAAACGATGTGTTGATAAATTCTAAGCCCTGAAAAGGGCTACTAGCATGAAAAAGCCATGAAAAGGACTGCAAGCCCGATCAGCGTTGATAGATACTAAGTCCTGAAAAGGACTAACATTATCCATCTGCTAGCCTGGAGCCCTGAAAAGGACTCGCCGGCCATGCCAACGGTGCTCGTACTTCCTCAGTGTTCAAACGATTCTGTCTTAAATTACATGTTAACAACATTAAAATTACACTAAAGAAACAAATTATGTTTTATAACGATGTGAACTGGAGGACAAATAATAAAAACCACATTTTAGTCCAAATAGGAAAGAGAAAACCCAGGTCACATAAAAACTGATGTCAATCATCAGCTTTTTGGCGAGACCCGGTCATCATTTTCCGGCTACGAACTGAACACAATAGATTGAGGTACAATCTATAACACAAGTACAGGATTGGTACAACAGATCACTGAACCGGTCTTACCAGCCCCATGTCAGCCGAACATGTGCTCCAGCCCTTCCCAACATACAGCAGTGAACGGAGTAGCATATGGCAACAACTTACTTCTCTCCATGAAAAACTGCTTGGCGATGTCAGGAACCTTGAGCTGACTACTGCCTTTATTAGTCATTCATGTGGAAGTCTGAGAACGAACGAAAAAGAAGAACTGGAGGAAACTGGTAAAGAGCACAAATAAAAGTTACAAGCTGTAACAACAGCACATGAAAAGAGATGAAGAAAAAAAAAAGGAACAGGTAGAAGTAGCAGGAGGATAAGAAGCATGAATGCGTGTGTATGAAGATTTGGAGGAAAAGATGCAATAATGACGAAACGAATGATGAGTATAATTAATGAAATATCTTGTACTGAAAATAGAAGATTTCATGACAGTAACATGTGTTACTGAAGCCTGAAAGAGGAGTAAAGAACTGTAACAGTGTAACGTACCATAAGGTAAAGGTAGTCCCATAGCAGACTGCCGTAGTGGGGTGAAGTGTTTGAGACGTCACTATACTAGGTCCAGCATCGAGAGGCGGGATGACCAGTTTCCATCATAGCATCCTTTTCCTTTCCCTAACTCAAGAGCAGGACCAGGTTCCAATTCACAGATGGGTATACTGGAGAGTGACGCACTGTGTTTCGAACCCGGTACCTTTGAAGCGGAAGACCAGCTCTCTAACCACTGTGCTAATGGGACGCTCGTAACGTAACATGCATATTGTAAAAAGGCGACTAAGGAAGGTTAGCATGGGTCAACAACCCAATCCTGTTGAAATTTAAAACCACAAAAAAAAACCTCAACAACAATAGACAAGTTTGATAAAGAAAATAATTCACAGGACACACATCCATGAAGTGTTACAATGCAGTGGTTGTTTTCGAACCCCAAGGGATGTATGTTGTCGCAATGTATTGTAATGTGTAACTGTTACGGGCTCTTCCGGGACCCCAGTATATTCTGGGTGCTTCGATGACTTCTAGTATTTGTGGATGACCAAGTTATTATATGCGTATTCAGTTTATAGAGTCAAAGTCCCTCGGTGAACCTCAGCTGTTGAAGACACTTGGATTAGAATTACATGCATTCATGTATTTCTCAGAGGGACAACTAAACAGATAAGTTCTTGATTTTACTTGGGCGCTTGAACATTATCATATTGTCCTTGCATTAGCTTTGGTCTACAGTTCATCATCACTTGGCTTACTTTTTACTATCATCTGTGTTCCCCATTCATGTTTTTCGTATATTCGTATATTCGTCGTGTTTAATATTGACTGGAATTTTCCCAGGAAAGCTTCAGTGAATGTTAACTTCTATTAGATTTGCATGCTTATGTTGCTGACTGAGGATCTGACTGATTATATTTTTTCTTTGGAGTCAGGATATAAATGTTTCTTCAGTTCGCAATATAACCATATTTTGTGTACTTAGCAGTTGCGTCAAGTGAGTTACGTCCTCTTTATTTACATAACCTACTTTCAGTACTGTTGACAATTGTTGTCGTGTGTGAGCTAAAACTTCTTTGTCTACACGTTCGTTTATGACGACTTGTCTTGTTATATTTTTGTGATGTAAATTCTTTTCTTTCTTTTACTGCTTACTAAGTATAAGTCTCCTTTATTTACTTTATAAGTGTAAAGTGTTGTCGTATAATTGAAAAATCATTTCATTGTAAATCATTTGATTGTTTTCACTGTCTTTGTCACATGTTCTCCGAACTTGTTTGTTATTGATTAATATATTCATGTACATATTATAGTGAGTTCTATAGTCCTGGTGTATATTATAGACTATTGAAGGTACTCAGAAACCTATTATCATGTCTACACTACAGGAATTCATTGATATTGGAAAAAGTTATGGAAAATCAGGAGCAGAACTACAAAGTTTTGCAGATACGAAATATGATGAATATTTATCGCGTCTGGAAAGAATGGAACAGCGCGAAATGACTAAACGAGCTGATGAGCTTAGGAGGTTTGAATTAACACAAGAGAGGGAATTGAAGGAAAAAGAAATATCCATGAAATTGGAATTAGAACGATTGACTATAGTTCAACAAGAAAAAGACAGAGAGCAGAAAGATAAGGAAATAGCTCAACAAGAGAAAGACAGAGATTTTGAGAAGGAAAGAATGGCACAACGAGATAAAGAATTAGCTCAACAAGAAAAAGACAGAGAATTTGAAAAGGAGAAAATGGAATTAAGGAGAATGGAACTTATGCAACTTGATCAATCCCATAAAAATGCCATGGAAATGGAAACATTAAAACTTCATGCAGAAAAAGAAAAAGCTTTAGAATTAGCTAAAGTGCAGTCTGAACAGACTAAGACTGCGGCTGCTACAAATATTTTTTATCCTAAGTTAAAAATGCCACATTTTGACCAAACTCGCGATTGTGTTGACTCTTTCATATCTAGATTCATCATCAAGGTCACAGCTCTGAACATACCCAAGGAAAGATGGAGCAGTCTTTTACTTGATTTTTTGACTGGTGACTCACTTAAATGTTTCATGAGTCTTGATGAAAAGAGCAGAAGCGATTTCGATGTCGTAAAAGAGGTATTACTAAGACGTTTCCAGTTAACTGAGTCTGGATTCAGAGATCGCTTTCATGCTGCTAAACCAAGCAAGGATGCAGATTTTGGTGAATTCATTGCATCTATTAAACATTTCCTTAGCAGATGGATTGATCTATCTGGTATAAATAAAACATATGAAGGTGTTATAGATCTCATGCTGCGAGATAAAGTTTTATCCGCATGCAGCACTGAATTAGAAGCATTTTTACAGGAAAGACATCCTAATTCTATCGATGAGTATGAAAAACTCGGAAGACAGTATCAAACCGCACATCAGAATAAAGATCTTCATAGATCGACTATTCGAGATCCTATGCCTGTGTGCGCTGCACAACATGATCACAGACCTCGATCGAAGAGCTTTGATGGACGTTGTCGTTCAGATTATTATCAATCCGACAGAGGTTTTTATAACTTCCGTCGTCATCGCTCTCCTTCGAATTCATATCGACGAGGTTATAGAGGATATTCACCTCATGATCGTGGGTATCACAGAGGCAGGGATTATGATGGTTCACATCAAAAAGGATACTATAAACAGAGATCATCTTATGGTAGAGATGCCAGGAAAGATGACTCTACTGATTTTTATTATAGCAATAAAAAGTCAGTCAATAATAACAAAGGTAATGCCAGATCTCCGTCGAGAGACAAAAATAAACAGAGACATGCAAATAGTTGCAGTGTTAAAAAGGAAAAAGGTAATGATGATAATGATCATGCGAACGCATGTATGGTAATGAATGATACATGTTATGAGTGTCAGTCGAAAAACAGATTAAAGTCTACAATTACACTTGATTGTGGTCATTGTATGCCAACAATGTCGGCATGTGTAAATGTCGGTTATCTTACATTTCATCCCGGAATATTGGATGGTAAGGTAGTAAGAGTTTTGCGTGACACTGGGTCTTCAACGATAGGCATTAAGCACTCGCTTATCGAGCCCTCTGCTTTTACAGGCAAATCAGTTAAGTGTGTCACATTTGGTGGGAATATAGAAACTTTCCCTGTGGCACGAGTATACATTGATACTCCTTTTTACACAGGCACTGTCTATGCCTGCGGCTTGAGAGCACCCATAACTGAAATTATAATAGGAAACATACCAGGAGTTAAAGATTGCACTCCTGAGGAGATTGCAATGTGGGTTGAATCTCACCCACAGGTGGCAAATGCTGTTGTAACGAGAGCACAACAGTTAGCTACGGACATGGCTACACCACCTCCTCCTATAATGGATACAATTATGTCTCAAGTTGGCACTGTTTCACCTTCTGTTTTTGCAGAAAAACAGAAGAGTGACCCAACTTTACAAGGATTGTTTAGCCGAGCAGAACAAAAAACTATTAAATACACAAGAGGGGCTAAACAATGGTTCAAGATAAAGAAATCAATACTCACTAGATATTATGATGATGGCAAAACAATTATACATCAAGTGATAGTACCTAAAGAATACAGACCATTGGTCCTACAAACAGGTCATGACTCCCCTATGGCAGGGCATATGGGGATCAAAAGAACATTGTTTCGTGTTACGTCACAATTTTATTGGCCTGGGGTTAATAAAGATACAAAGTTATACTGCAAATCATGTACAACATGCCAAGGTATAGCACGTAAGGGCAGGTTCCATACGGCACCCTTACAGATTACAGACGTGCCTGAGAGACCTTTCAAAAAGATTGCAGTAGATATAGTGGGTCCGTTATCAATTGTTTCAAATAATGGATTTCGTTATATTTTAACTTGCGTAGATCTTTGCACGCGTTGGCCAGAGGCCATACCATTGAAAACCATCACAACTGCATCCGTGTCTGATGCATTATTTTCGATATTTTGTCGAATCGGTTTTCCGGAGGATATATTGTCAGATCAAGGATCACAATTTACTTCCAACATTATGAGGGATTTAGAATCCATGCTATCTGTTCACCACTCGTTTTGTAGTGCGTATAGGCCTCAATCAAACGGTGTGTGCGAGCGCTACAATAGCACTCTAAAACAGATGTTATCTAAGATAACTGAAGAATGCCCTCGTGAATGGGATCGGCTTCTGCCGGCGGCCCTCTTCGCTTTTCGTGAAGTGCCTCACGAGAGCACGGGATGGTCTCCGTTCGAATTGGTTTATGGTTCGAATCCTCGCGGACCAATGATGATACTCAAAGATTTGTTGATTGGAGCGTCAATTGATACAGCCACTCGAAACAGCTACGAGTTAGTGATTGATCTCCGACAACGAATCATCGATGCGTGCACGTATGCATCCCAGAGTATAAAATCAGCCACTCAACGATCAAGATTATTACATAATCAAAAGAGAATATTAAGATCATTCAAACCAGGGGAAAAAGTTTGGTTGTTGCTACCTCATAACGATAACAAATTACTGATATCATGGCAAGGTCCATTTGATGTTATCAAACAAGTCACAGATGTTGACTACTCGGTAAACGTTAGAGGTAAAATCAAAACCTTCCATGTCAACATGCTAAAATTAGCAGTTGAAAGACCACAGGAATTAATTCCTGTCATTAACTCTATTGATGATTCTTCACATCATACTGCTTCTTTTGCAGTTGTTCATGAAGAAGATACTACTTCGTCTATCCCTTTACAATTCCAACTACCTTCTTTGCAATCATCGGAATCTTGGAAAGACGTGACTATTTCTTCGTCACTATCTTCGTCACAACAAGATCAAGTTCGGGATATTCTTATTTCTTTCAATGATGTTCTCACCGACCTTCCAGGTCAGACATCGCTTATATCCCATGATATTACTCTTACTGATTATAAACCTATCAAACTTAGACCCTATCCTATTTCTTTACACCACAAAGATAGGGTGGAGAAAGAGTTAAAAGAGATGATACGTTTAGGTGTGATATCTCCTTCGGAATCACCATATGCATTCCCAATGGTGATAGTTAAAAAGAAGGATGATTCTTTACGTATTTGTATTGATTTTAGGCGATTGAATAAAATTACAATCACAGACGGTGAGCCTATGCCTCTTTTAGATGATCTTTTGTCAGAATTATCTAATGCTACCTTCTTTAGCAAACTAGATCTCTCTAAAGGCTACTGGCAAATTCCTCTTGCCGAAAATGCCAAACCTTACACAGCTTTCACAACTCCTTTTGGGCTCTACCAATGGAATTATATGTGTTTTGGGTTAGTGAATGCGCCAGCGACGTTTGTGCGCATGATGCGCCGCCTTCTTGGCGATCGTAAAGATGTCATCACGTACATCGATGACATCTGCCTATTTCATGACTCGTGGGAAGACCATATTGATGGTTTAACTTCCCTTCTACATACGTTACGTATGCATGGTTTGACTGTGCGACCTTCAAAGGTCCAAATAGGTTGTCAGGAAATTTCTTTTCTTGGTCACCGCATAGGTAACCACAAACTGTATCCTGACGACAATACAGTCAAAAGAATTCTAGAGATTTCTACCCCTTCAACTAAGAAACAAGTTAGAAGCCTTTTAGGCTTGATAAACTATTACCATAAGTTCATCCCGCATTTCGCACAACTATCTACACCTTTGTCCGCACTGTTGACCAAAGGTAGTCCTAATAAGGTACGTTGGGACAAAGATTGCGAAAGCGCTTTGGTAACAATTAAGAAATTATTTAGTAATGCACCAATTTTGTTATTACCAAATATACGTATTCCATTCATACTTCAATCAGATGTCTCGAGTTACTCCATGGGTGGTTGTTTGCTGCAATGTTACAAGGAAACACTCCATCCATGTTTCTATGTGTCGAGGAAACTGACTCCGGCTGAACAGAAGTATGCGACAGGTGAACGTGAGCTCCTGTCTATGGTATGGTGCCTGGAGAAGCTGTCAAGATATCTCATCGGCACGCACTTTTACATTATGACAGACCATAGTCCTCTTACTTACATAACAGCTAGAACTATGCGTAACGCTAGAATACACCGATGGTATTTGTTGATTCAAGAATTTTCATTTACGATCCTGCCTATTGCTGGATCAGACAATAACTTGGCAGATCTTTTATCGCGCAACTTCTCTGAGAAGAAATTGAATTAACTCTTTAGTCACCATGTTGACAAGTGCTATTATTAATGTTATAACATTTAACGTGTCTACTTAATCATAATGATGTTGATAAGTAAGTAGTACTAATATTGATATGTTCGGAAGACGAGCGTCTTCTCCATCACTATCATCCGTGCCACAAGTGTCACGTTTGGAAGTGAGGGGGATGATGTTGAGGATTGCTTCATGTCTGCAGCATGGCGCATTCCTCAAATGATTATATCTCCGCGACTGATGTCGATGATTGTTTCATGCTTACAGACATTTGGATTTGTCGACGATCCGAATGGCTGTATCATGGAACACCTCAATCAAATAGAGATATATCTCATCGACCAATGTCGATGATTGTTGCATGTGTGCATGCATTTGAGTTTTGATCACACTCGGATCTGCACCATGGAACATCGCAATTGAATATAGATTAACGACGTAGTATGCATATCACTATGCATGACGCGTATGTCTTTATAACGTCATTCGACTTGTGGGTTTTGACCCGAAGGGCAGTGTGTTTCAGAAGTGTGGCCATTGCCACTTATATTGTGTGGTATAACCACTGGAAAGTGTGTGGCGTTGTCCACTTTTTAATTGTGTGGCTGGGAAGCCATTTGAGCAGTGTATTTCTTGAACCAAACGTAAGTCGTCGTATGAATAACGCAGTTTGCATAATTATGGCAGATTAGCCTGGCGTGGTATGCCAAAGGAACATTACGGTACTAGCAATAGTGTAAGACTAGTATAGATGGATATTGTACGGCTAGCGGCAAGCGTAAGCCTAGTGTAACGGATATTAAACGACTAGCAGTAGACGTAAGCCTAGCATAATAAGTGTATTGCAGAACTAGCAGGATAGTTAAGTCTAGTTAGCCTCTGAATTTATGCCAAAGGACATTGGCCGTTAAAAGGAACTGACCTCTAACCAGAACTCTAGATAGAGATTGTGAACATGTGCTTATGAACTAATGAGAACTCTTACAGATCGTACATGAATGTGATGTGACTTTTGTTCCCATGTAGTTGGTGTCTGCTCATGGTATGAAATTACTAATTAAATATTTTGAGTCGTCAAAATCACAGTCTTATCAACTGTCGTATTCGGAGTTGAGTTAAATGCTATCTATCTTCAACTGATCATGACCAGTGATGATTAATGTCTTAACACGCTGCATCTCACACTGCCAAATATAATCAATAAGACAAGAGACTAATACAGGTCAGTCAAGGGTCGAATATTTAATATGAAACATGTTCAGCACAGAATGTATCACAAGGGTTAAAGCAGACATTATCGATACCAACGGACAGTATTACGGAATCCTACAAAAGTGATAAGAACCCGAGGGACTTTGACTCTATAAACTGAATACGCATATAATAACTTGGTCATCCACAAATACTAGAAGTCATCGAAGCACCCAGAATATACTGGGGTCCCGGAAGAGCCCGTAACAGTAACAACGGGTTTTATGTTGTTACAAGACGTTATAACTCTCGCCGTCACAAAAACATTCTCAAAACAAGCAGACTACACTTTTGTTATGCGCCATTGCAATATAAGGGAATTAAAAAAACAACCCCTCTAAAATATAATGCACGCATAACGGCTGAGTGCGTTGCCCTGTTCTGCTTCTGTTAGATGTCAACAATACCTCGATCCATCTTCTTCAACTTTATCCATTTATCCTGGTTGCTTTTATGTTGATCAAATGTCTTTGTTGCTGGCTGAACTCGATTCATCCTCGTTAGGTTACTAAAAAATACGTCTGTCTTTCTCAGCGTATATCTTCATCGCTGCAGGTTTCGAAGATGCTTTTTTTTCGTTTCTCACTAAATTTATATTAAATGAGCAAGTAACCTGCACAAATGAGAGCAAGGGGAGGGGGAGGGGGAGGGGAGAGAAAGGAGGTAGGGAGGTAGGGGTAGGGAATAATTTTGTTGTGTTCTTTCTGCTGCATGTCCTGGTGACGTCACTAATTCTTCCCGGGGCATGTCATGACTGGCCATTCCATTTCACCTTTACTTGGATCTTTGTAGTCAAACTCATTATTACTTATGGTAAATTGTCGATGCACCGTAAACAAAATGTTCCGTGCTCTTTTATAGGGTGTTCTTTGTAACTTTCATGGTGCTATGTGTGCTGTCTCCGTACTTATTCCGAAAATACACAATGCAAATTTATCAAGGCATGCGCGTTCTTTTAATGAGTGTTAAATTTAGTTTTCATGGAGAAATTCGCGCCCTTTCCGTATTTTCTGACAAAGTAGATGGCTCATTATTGGTTATAAAAGTTTCAGTTAGATATTTATTATATAGGGGATATTTGTATTTGTGTGCTATTTATACCGGACCTAGTTGTATGTACAAATATATATATCTTCTTCTTCTTCTTCGTTCGTCCTGAAAAGGACGGTGGTTGCGTTGTGTCTGTTTGCGCCTAAGCTGTGATATCTGCACCTTTCGGTCGACACATCCGACTTCTGTACAGCATTTTTTAAGGACCGGGTTTGCCTTCCCATTTCGATCCATGCTCGCTCAGCCAGCCTGCACTGCTGCAGACTATTTCCAGGACCACCACGTGGAGGTGGAGCACGGTCTTGACCAGCTCTGGTTCGCTGGTCCTGACGCAGGCAGTCAAGCTATGAGTCGCTGACTGCATTCACTATTGCTGCATCTTGGGGTCCCAAATATATATATATATATATATATATATATATATATATATATATATATATATATATATATATATGTCACAGGTGAAAATAGTGCAGCAGTAATCATCCACATTTGCCCCTCCCCATCTAGAGTATATTTTTGGTACATGAACGAAGGATTCACCAGTTTAATTAACACGGGGGCCATCTGGCAATCAAGCCCTTTGCGAAACACAGAGCGAAGCGCGGAGCATGGCGTAATAGATTCTTTGATCAGGGGAACACACGATATTCAGTGAGACGGACCTTGGATTGTAAAACTTTCAGGTGAAAATTGCGTAGCTGATTTTCGGCAAGGCGGAGATGATGAAAGTCAAGAGGTGGTAAAATTACCTTTGATTCAAGAAATCGAACGGCAAATTGGCTCGGGTCTGGTAGTGGTGTGACTTTCGCATTAAAGAACGATAGTACGGAACATATTAATATATACCATGTCTCTCCGATAGCCATGATCAGTTGCCAGAAATCTATCTGAATTCACTAGCTCATTATCTTAAGATTTCTCGCACAGAGTGAAAATTAATAGATTCAGTGGAGTGTTTCATTTTTCTGATTGCGGTAATTTATATACTAGATTTGAAGTGATTTAGTGTGTTTAAAGTTTTCAATATATATATTTCACTGAGATTGTCTGTGTTAATTAAATAACTTATAGCTAACTTTCCAGCCGTAGAGTAAATTTAATTACTTGCTATTTTTCCAGTAAGAGATGTTTTAACTCTTTAACCCCCAAGAGCCATCTTGCTTTGCTTCACATGTGACTGGACTTTATATTAAGGGAGTTTTTTTCTCTTATTTTTATAGTTTCATGTTCTCGACTTAATTCTCATTTTCTTTCTCTCCTGTCTCTTGTTTGTCTGTCCCTGACGAAGGCCTTGTGGCCGCAACGTAAGTTTTTCTTGTCCTTCTCCTTGTAAAACGTATTATATTTGTGTGGATGTGTGTGTGTGTTTTTTTTTTCAAGAGCCAGTATACTGTACTTCCCGCTAGACCCATTTGGCCCAATCAACAGTATACTGGCTTTCATATCTCTTGATCCTTTCTAGGGCTGTTTTCTAATTTTGACAACTCAAAACGCTATTTTCTTAAAGTATAGCCATCCATTATGGACTTTTGTTATTTATGAATATGAACATTTAAAAAAATTATTTCCAAACAAAAACAATAAGAACATACTGGTATGGCCATTTTTGTTTGGGCCAAACCCACTTTTTTGCTTTGGGCTGAAAGAGTTAAATTGACTAGTACATACATTAAATAACTGTCTACTGTCGGCATATATTATTTACGTCTATCCATTTATGTAATTTTTTAAAATGACTAGTATTCATTTCACGCGTTAACAGAATGATAGGATAAGTGATAGCTCTTTTCTTCTGAGTTTCCATAGATGGTTTTCTATCGTGCTGATAATAAAACGCGAATCCACACAACTGTCAGACAAGTTCAACACACAACGATGTAAACTTCAGGCATGTTAATCAAAGCCTGCCGTGAAGTGAAGTAAACTGTGAAGGCTGGTAGAACAGTTAACATTGTTTATTGACGACATAAGTTCAACGCTACGATACACTGTTCTTGACTAGGACAATCACATAAAATGCATGACAAGAATACTCTGGTGAATGATGATGGTCGGGTACTGTGGTGGGATCCTTTCAACCATGTTCCTTACATTCAATTAATACGAATCCAGTAATGTTCAAACTAGATAAAATGTCCGTTGACCTTGCTTGAGGTCATCCAACTAAGCATGTACTCCCATACCACGAACTCCCGCATTCGTCCAATAAGAGACTGTTTCTATCCAAGACATAGTTCCATATAACGTATACTCAATATATATTCACTGGTACATATATGAAGAGGTATCTGAGTTAGTATCTTTTAGGTTTTAACTAACCTCTCAAAAATCATGCCACGACTTTGGCATTACAATAAAGACGTTTACACATATGAATACTGCAATCAAATTAACTTCTTTCCGCTCGTAGGAATCCTTCTTCTACGATACGAATCCTAAAGGCTAACGACTCTGTAGGTCCATTCTAGGAATAACATATTCCCGCTAGACTAGTATAAGAGCGGCCTTGCAATACAGCATACAATAAGAAGTGGGGCGATAACTTACGTGACATTGCTGCTATTGGTTTCGACCTGAAGACCAATACAGATCACTAGAATAAATGGCTTCCATAAACGTGCCATGAATACAATAATAATATATATCAATCACGGACATAAACAAGGTCCAAGTTGCCCCTCCAAATCATGACGTCAGAAACTACCCAACTAGGTTACCCGTGCGTCCCAAAGCAACTCACACTGCATTGTGCACGTCAGTGCGTGAATCAATCGAACGCACAAATATATAACTATATTAAGACTGGTGCGTACATTTGGCAGGACCGAAGACTACCCCCTTAGGTAATAAATGTACGTAACAGTTCCCTTATTACCTCCCCTTAAAAAAAATTAGTTCCATTAATTTTTTTCGAACTAAGTACCCGAGAGAGGTGAGTCAGAACTACAACAAGATATGAAATGCATAAAGTTATATCATATTAATAAAAGAATATTAAATTGAAATCAATATAACTAAATGACAGTATGCATTAAAGCACACATCCACACTCGACCTACTTTGGAACGATGTGGTAAGAATATACGAAGTAAAACAAGTTGAAAAGAAAATGAAAATGAAAAACCAAAAAAAGGATGATAATAAAATTCAACTAAGTTTTCAAAAAAAATTTGAAACATATGATTTCAAAATGAAAATGAACAGCAACACTGATGATAATCAATGATAAGAGAATCAATAAAAGAGAAAATTTTAAAATACAACATGCAAAATGAAACAAAGCATAATTAAACACTTTAAGAAGCAACACACTTACTGTTTTCTAACACTAGTAAGTTTGACTAGTTATCTAAAAGTGAGATATCATGTAGTGGGATACGTGAATACACGTATTGCGAGACACTAATAAAGTTAGTAGATGTGTGATTTATAATCAATCAAATCGATTAAATTGAATTATTCTAATTAATAGTACTTAATTACACACAAATAAATAACTACTAATTTATTTTAAGTAATTCTAATTTCAATCATTGTGAATATTCGTTTAGAACTATTTAGAATCGACAAGAATATGTTCTCAATGTTCCATGCCCGAAATACATTTACGAACACGATGTGTAGTGTAATATGTTCCATAATAATAATGAATGTCTATTTGTCGCTTTTAACAATGTTTCCATACTAATAAAAAAGTTACTGTAGTACCAATGTTCACGTACTAATAAAATGTTACTACATAAGAAGTCATGTTATAATCCAGAAGTAAGTATATCCTGGAAGTTATACTTGTACGAATACTGCAGATCTATACATAGTCTTTACAGATGTACCATCAATGACAATGTACATAGTTATTCATGTTTCGGTGAGGATGTTTCACCATCTGGAAGTGGTTTAGTTTCGACACGTTCACTTGGGCATCTTGACAGACAGTCTGCGAACACATTCTGCACTCCAGGAATAGCTCGTATCTCAAAATGGAACGGTTGAAGCGCTATAGCGTAACGCGCTGACTTTGATGACTTAACGTTCCCTGTATTCAGTGCGGTAAGAGCTTTCTGGTCAGACTCCACCACAAAGTGTGATCCGAGGAGATAACGATCCAGTTTAGTGATTGCCCAAACAAGAGCAAGGAGCTCTTTATCCAGAACGGAATATTTCGTCTCGCTCGGCGTGAGCTTTCTGGATACGTACATAACCGGAAATAAGGTGCCTCCGTATTCCTGCATCAAAACTGCCGCAATAGCGTAGGAAGAAGCATCACTGCGAAGAACAAAGGTGAGATCTTTGTTAGGCAACCTTAAAAAGGTTCATTTGAAAAAAATCGTTTTATATAGTCTAACGCCGTTTGGTGATCCTGCGACCACTTTATTACATTAGGTGTGCCTTTCTTCAGTAGAGACGAAAAAGGTGCAGTTATAGTAGACAAATGAGGGATGAATTTTGAATAGAACTGTATTAGTCCTAAAAGCGACCTAACTTGTTTTTTTGTCTTAGGTGCTGAGATGTTTAAAATTTTAGAGACGTTACTGTCTTCTGTATACATGAAACCATGACCTATGCGGTGACCCAGAAATGAGATGTCATGAAAACCGACAAAAGCCTTTGAAGGTTTCGCTGTTAAGTTATAATCCCGTAAGGTAGAAAGTAAAGATTTTAAACCCTGAATATGTTCATCCCAAGAGTCACTGAAAAGACAGATGTCATCTATATAAGTAATGACATCGGGACGATGAGACAATATGCGGCGCATCATGCGTACAAAGGTAGCTGGCGCATTCATTAATCCGAATGGCATAAAATTCCATTGAAAAAGACCCCGTGGCGTCGAGAAAGCGGTGAATGGCTTTGCTTTAGGAGTGAGTGGCACTTGCCAATAGCCCTTTGAAAGGTCAAATTTCGAAAAGAATGTGGCATGAGATAATTTCTCCAATAAGTCGTCTAAAAGAGGTAATGGTTCCGCATCGAATTTTGTAACTTTGTTTAATTTCCTGTAATCTACGCAAAGACGTATATTGTTGTCCTTCTTCCTAATGATTACCATAGAAGAAGAATATGGTGATGAAGATGGTTCAATTATATTTAATTGAAGCATCTCATCCAATTCCTTATCAACCTTATCACGAAAGTGTAAAGGAATAGGATATGGGCGAACTCGAATAGGCGTATCGTCAGTCAGAATAATGTCATGTTGGATGACTGACGTATGACCTGGGATGTCAGTGAGGACATCCTCATACGAGTGTAGAATATTAGAGACTTGCTGACGTTGATCAGCCGAAAGAGTAGATGAGATTGTAACATCATTCCATTTCTCAGTGGAATGGAGTGGTACAACTGGTATTGGTAGTTGTACATCATCGAAAGAAGATTCTTCTTCTTGGATGACTGACAAACTAGAATAGTGTTGAATAGGAGGTGTAGGATCGTCAGTTGCCTGAAACACTGACTGTAGATAATCAGGACGTGAGTAATACTCCTTCAACATGTTAATGTGGAAGGTTTTATGTTTACCATTAACATCAACGATGTAGTCGACATCGGATATTCTTGAGATGATCCTGAAAGGACCTCTCCAGGTAATTAAAAGACGATTGTTATGCGCAGGTAGTAAGACAAAAGCTTCATCACCAGGTATGAGCTGGCGAAGACGTCTATACTTGTTTGCAAATAGACGAGCTTTTTCTTTGGCTTGTTCAGATGATGCAGTAGCTAGTCTACAAGCATCTATGATTCTCTTTCTCAGAGAGATCACATACTCATAAGAGGATTGAGTTTCCTCTTCAATATTCTCGTCAACCAATAAGTCGTGGATTAACGACATCGGACCGCGTGGTTGCATGCCAAAAACAAGCTGGAATGGAGAAAACCCCGTGGCTTGATTTTGTACTTCGCGATACGCAAAGAGACAAGCGGGTAGGACCCGATCCCAGTCTTGGGGATGGTCTTGGGTCATCTTACCCAACAACTGCTTGAGTGTCCTATTGAGACGCTCAATTAACCCATTTGACATCGGATGATAAATAGAACTAAGAGATCTGTCTATACCTAATGTCTTCATAACTTGAGACATGGATTCAGAAATGAACTGAACCCCATGATCCGACAAGATTTTCCGTGGAAAACCAATGCGTGAGAAGATTAACATCAATGCCTCTGCTACACTGGCAGATGAAGTGTTCTTGAGAGGGATGGCCTCAGGCCAACGAGTGCACATATCAATGCACGTAAGAATATGCGTATGCCCTCTAGCAGATGGAAGCATCGGACCAATAATGTCAATGGCCATTTTATCAAATGGTCTAATCGGGATGTCCGCAGCTTGAATAGGAGCCGCATGAAATGGACCCCGTACCTTAACTTCCTGACATATCAAACAGGACCGACAATAGAGAGTGATGTCCCTATGGACGCCTGGCCAGTAGAATGCCGAAAGCACTCTGGATTTGGTACGCGAAAAACCCATATGGCCCGCACATTGCGAGTCATGCGCATGTCGTAATATACGAGATCTCATAGAGGATGGGACTAAGATCTGATAACATAAGGATGAATCCTTTTCCCGTATTACTCTAACCAAAATCCCATTTTTAAGTATAAAGTCATGTCTAGATTTTGCAAGTTTGTTGCTGGTATTCTTTTTGTTCACATACTGAAAATTTTTTTTAATGAATCATCATTCTTTTGCAATGTTGCAAACAACTCCCGTGAAATAGGAGCATCATCATCACAAGTGGTATGAACTGTAGGTTCAATAGGTGTATCATGCGACATATTAGTAGCTTGCGCTCTAGTCACTACTGCATTTGCAGTTTGAATATGTCGCTCTTCCCATTCAGCTATTTGCTGTGGTGTACACTCTTTAATACCATGTATGCGACCAAGTATTAAATCACAAATTGGATTCGGAAGGAGACATGCCTGGATCTTTCCTGAAAAAAATGGTGTATTAAGGTCAATAATAGCAGTGGGAAATGTTTCAACGGTGCCACCAAAAGTCACACACTTGACAACCCTGCCCGTGGCACAACTTGGGTTGATCAGCGAAGTCCGGACGCCCACAGTGCTACAACCTGAGTCAAATAGGAGAGAGCATGAAATGTTGTTGACAAATCCCTTGTTAAACTTAAGAGAGCCCTGTCCCTGGTGTACTGACGCAGCAGTGGCCGTACAGACTGCAGGTAGACTAGGCAAGGTATGTCCGCAACGCAGCGTCGTGATCGCCTTAGGCTGGAAAAGAGTCGAGCATTCTGGACAGTCTTTCACCTGGGTACAATCAAGAGAACAAGACATAGCATTGTGAGTTTCAGCTACTTTACCCTGTTCAATGTTAGCCTGTGTATCAATTAAAGAGACATTAGAATGTCTACCCGTATTACTCGACGATCTATCTCTGCGACGCGATCGATTTTGATTATTTGCATTAAAATTGCCATAATTGTCGTTTCTGCTTGAGTTAAAATTTGGATGAGTCCGATAATTTGTATAATTAAAGTTATGATGTTCTTTAAAATTTTTATTCCAAGAACCTTGTCTGTTTTGCGGACCCTGAGATCTTGATCTCCAGTTTTGTTTATTATAATGTCCTTGATTATTTTTAAAATTATTGTTACCAAAATCTCGCGATCTGTGAGCTTGGTTCCAAGAAACATTAAATGGAGCAGATTGTTGAAATTGCTTCCCTTTGTAAAAGTTATCATTGTTAAAATTGTAATTATTTCCCTTATTGACATACCTATCAGCACTAAAAGAACGATTGCGTGAAAAATTGTTTTGTTGTGCTGCAAAAGCAACAGGCAATTCACTCTTAATCTGCGCATTACTTAGATCCATGGTTGGGTGAGCAGTGCAAAAATTTTTTGCATGTTCTTCTAAGCCTTTCATAGATAAAGGTTTCCGTTCGTGTAAAAATGCGAGAAATGTAGGATTTACAGACGAAAGTACCTTATCGCGCATCAGTAAATCGAAGAGACCTTCATACGACTTTTCAATTTTGGATAATTCGATCCATCTTTCTAATGTTAGTCGTATCTGTGACAGAAAATCACTAAAATTTCTAAATCTATCTAGGAAAAATATTACGTCATCCGACGGGGGATTAAATTTAGGTAATTTAAGGTGAATTTCCTTAAAATGATCATGTCTGGATGAAGTTTGGCTTTCAAAAGTTCTCTGAGAATTAGCTTCCTGAGTTAACCTAAGTCTCTCATATTCTGACTCTGCTAATTTCAGTTCATGCTGTCGTTTTTTTCCATTCTCTTCCATCTCAAGCTGAAGTCGTTTTGTGTTTTGTTCAGCTATTAATCTTCGTTCTTCCATTTCTTTTTGTTTATTTTCCATTTCTTTTTCAGCTATTAATCTTCTTTCTTCCATTTCTTTTTGTTTAACTTCCATTTCCTTTTGTTTAACTTCCATCTCAATTTTAAGTCTTTCTTCAGCCTCCCTTTGCTTCTGTTCTGCCTCTCGCTGAAATCGTTTCTCTTCAATTTTAAGTCTTTCTTCAGCCTCCCTTTGCTTCTGTTCTGCCTCTCGCTGAAATCGTTTCTCTTCTAATTCAGCGGCTAATCTCATTTTTTTCTCCTCTTCCTCAGCTATAAATTTCCTCTTCTTTTCATCCTCCTCAGCAGTTAATTTCATTTTTTTCTCATTTTCCTCAGATTCAATCCGTTTTTGATCTGCCTCAAATTGAAGTTTTTCTAGTCTTAAAGTTTCTAGCTTTCTCTGTTCGGCTTCTATTTCTTGAGCTTTCCTATATTCTGCAAGTGCAAATGCTTTCGCTTCATCAGGAGCCATCTGAAGAGCTTTTGCTTGCTTAATGAAATAATCTAGTGAATACATTATGCTTTATAAGTAGTCACAATACTCTTGATTTATAAAAATGATAATTAATCAATGTAAATTAATTAACCTTGTTACTTTGCCAAGTGTACGTCGTTCCTGTCCTAGAACGGTATCTTTTGTTATCATATAGTTATGAAATATATCAATAATCAATATAGTAATTTATGTACTGAAATGTCATGAAATCAACAACGTGAAAGACAATAGAAACATTACCGACAAGACACGATAATCAAAACAAATGACTACAGTCGTAGAAATCAAATAAAATAAAAATGTGGAACTAAAATAGAATGTCGTAAAAAATTACGATGACATCTACGATCCAATAATGCACAAGACAATTGACAACACAGTGTAAAAACATATGCTTTGTAAAAAACTGAATGATAGTCAGGTTAGACGGACAATAATCACATACAAAATACATCATGAAACTAAGGTACAAGTAAAAATAGCTACGAAAACAACAATTAAAACTTGACGGAACAGCTAAACAACTACTATCATAAGGAACAATTAGCGATCGGAACTTCGGCAAGGTTTCTAGCCTTGTACCGGAATTATCGCTCAATTGAAACTTACAAAATGAGCCCTACAGAACGTCTGACGAAGAGCCCGAATTGGCTTCGAGATGGATCTCGTTCGTCAGATCAACCTCCCTACCTCCCACGAAGAATACAACACATATAACATGTAACATGAAAAATATAAATGTGGACATAACTACATGAGGCACAGCTAAACGTAATAAAGTGTACAACGAAAACACGTTATACTCATCTCGCGTGCAGGTAAAAAATCAATGTGCCTCGTCTCCGTGGATGTACGCTTGAGACAACGAAATACTCTGTTTCGAATACTTGAGTTCTGCCAGATGAGGACTAACAGCTGAGGTCCCACGTAGTCATACACTGATGTAGAACTTGAGATTGAGGTTCAATGTACCTTGACCTTGAGGTAGCCGTTATAAAGGATATGAGTTGTTAGAGAATCCACGTACTTTCAACTAGTGTGGAACTTGTGAGGTAATTCCAGTTTTGAATCTTGAGCAATTCAAGCCACACTGGCCGCCATTTACTGATAGCTCTTTTCTTCTGAGTTTCCATAGATGGTTTTCTATCGTGCTGATAATAAAACGCTAATCCACACAACTGTCAGACAAGTTCAACACACAACGATGTAAACTTCAGGCATGTTAATCAAAGCCTGCCGTGAAGTGAAGTAAACTGTGAAGGCTGGTAGAACAGTTAACATTGTTTATTGACGACATAAGTTCAACGCTACGATACACTGTTTTTGACTAGGACAATCACATAAAATGCATGACAAGAATACTCTGGTGAATGATGATGGTCGGGTACTGTGGTGGGATCCTTTCAACCATGTTCCTTACATTCAATTAATACGAATCCAGTAATGTTCAAACTAGATAAAATGTCCGTTGACCTTGCTTGAGGTCATCCAACTAAGCATGTACTCCCATACCACGAACTCCCGCATTCGTCCAATAAGAGACTGTTTCTATCCAAGACATAGTTCCATATAACGTATACTCAATATATATATTCACTGGTACATATATGAAGAGGTATCTGAGTTAGTATCTTTAGGTTTTAACTAACCTCTCAAAAATCATGCCACGACTTTGGCATTACAATAAAGACGTTTACACATATGAATACTGCAATCAAATTAACTTCTTTCCACTCGTAGGAATCCTTCTTCTACGATACGAATCCTAAAGGCTAACGACTCTGTAGGTCCATTCTAGGAATAACATATTCCCGCTAGACTAGTATAAGAGCGGCCTTACAATACAGCATACAATAAGAAGTGGGGCGATAACTTACGTGACATTGCTGCTATTGGTTTCGACCTGAAGACCAATACAGATCACTAGAATAAATGGCTTCCATAAACGTGCCACCATTTACTGATAGCTCTTTTCTTCTGAGTTTCCATAGATGGTTTTCTATCGTGCTGATAATAAAACGCGAATCCACACAACTGTCAAATAAGTTCAACACACAACGATGTAAACTTCAGGCATGTTAATCAAAGCCTGCCGTGAAGTGAAGTAAACTGTGAAGGCTGGTAGAACAGTTAACATTGTTTATTGACGACATAAGTTCAACGCTACGATACACTGTTCTTGACTAGGACAATCACATAAAATGCATGACAAGAATACTCTGGTGAATGATGATGGTCGGGTACTGTGGTGGGATCCTTTCAACCATGTTCCTTACATTCAATTAATACGAATCCAGTAATGTTCAAACTAGATAAAATGTCCGTTGACCTTGCTTGAGGTCATCCAACTAAGCATGTACTCCCATACCACGAACTCCCGCATTCGTCCAATAAGAGACTGTTTCTATCCAAGACATAGTTCCATATAACGTATACTCAATATATATTCACTGGTACATATATGAAGAGGTATCTAAGTTAGTATCTTTAGGTTTTAACTAACCTCTCAAAAATCATGCCACGACTTTGGCATTACAATAAAGACGTTTACACATATGAATACTGCAATCAAATTAACTTCTTTCCGCTCGTAGGAATCCTTCTTCTACGATACGAATCCTAAAGGCTAACGACTCTGTAGGTCCATTCTAGGAATAACATATTCCCGCTAGACTAGTATAAGAGCGGCCTTACAATACAGCATACAATAAGAAGTGGGGCGATAACTTACGTGACATTGCTGCTATTGGTTTCGACCTGAAGACCAATACAGATCACTAGAATAAATGGCTTCCATAAACGTGCCATGAATACAATAATAATATATATCAATCACGGACATAAACAAGGTCTATGTTGCCCCTCCAAATCATGACGTTATCTAGTTTGAACATTACTGGATTCGTATTAATTAAATGTAAGGAACATGGTTGAAAGGATCCCACCACAGTACCCGACCATCATCATTCACCAGAGTATTCTTGTCATGCATTTTATGTGATTGTAAGCATACTCTGGTGAATGATGATGGTCGGGTACTGTGGTGGGATCCTTTCAACCATGTTCCTTACATTCAATTAATACGAATCCAGTAATGTTCAAACTAGATAACGTCATGATTTTGAGGGGCAACATGGACCTTGTTTATGTCCGTGATTGATATATATTATTATTGTATTCATGGCACGTTTATGGAAGCCATTTATTCTAGTGATCTGTATTGGTCTTCAGGTCGAAACCAATAGCAGCAATGTCACGTAAGTTATCGCCCCACTTCTTATTGTATGCTGTATTGTAAGGCCGCTCTTGATATGACTTTTCTCATTCCTGTTATACGAGGGTGAGTCAAATGAAAACCCTTACCACATCGTTCCAAAGTAGGTCGAGTGTGGATGTGTGCTTTAATGCATACTGTCATTTAGTTATATTGATTTCAATTTAATATTCTTTTATTAATATGATATAACTTTATGCATTTCATATCTTGTTGTAGTTCTGACTCACCTCTCTCGGGTACTTAGTTCGAAAAAAATTAATAGAATTAATTTTTTTTAAGGGGAGGTAATAAGGGAGCTGTTACGTACATTTATTACCTAAGGGGGTAGTCTTCGGTCCTGCCAAATGTACGCACCAGTCTTAATATAGTTATATATTTGTGCGTTCGATTGATTCACGCACTGACGTGCACAATGCAGTGTGAGTTGCTTTGGGACGCACGGGTAACCTAGTTGGGTAGTTTCTGACGTCATGATTTGGAGGGGCAACATGGACCTTGTTTATGTCCGTGATTGATATATATTATTATTGTATTCATGGCACGTTTATGGAAGCCATTTATTCTAGTGATCTGTATTGGTCTTCAGGTCGAAACCAATACAGATCACTAGAATAAATGGCTTCCATAAACGTGCCATGAATACAATAATAATATATATCAATCACGGACATAAACAAGGTCCATGTTGCCCCTCCAAATCATGACGTCAGAAACTACCCAACTAGGTTACCCGTGCGTCCCAAAGCAACTCACACTGCATTGTGCACGTCAGTGCGTGAATCAATCGAACGCACAAATATATAACTATATTAAGACTGGTGCGTACATTTGGCAGGACCGAAGACTACCCCCTTAGGTAATAAATGTACGTAACAATAAGCTAGACACGTATGTTTTAAATATAATTTATAACAGAGTGGTGTAAAGGTCCTATTTTTAACACGTGTTAGATATGATACTGATAATTGGTTAAATGGTTATATGTTCTTTACCTAAAATATAGGCTGATCAAACCTGAGTACTAGCGGCTTATTTTCTTATGGCCATATGAACTTATTATCATACGAACTTATAATATTATAAGCATCCAACAATATTTAATATTGATGAGCTTCTTGCTGTGACCTGTCGGTCCAATTTTCCTCATTTTCCTGAGAGAAACCAGAATAGAACCATTGAATTATAATATTAATTGGGCCAGAACTATTACCAGATTTACTTACACACACACACACATATATGTATATATATATACTCATCAGCCAACTGTGGCAATATATTGTCAGCAACACTTGTGTAACTTAAACCTAGCGTTTCAGCCACCTGAGGCTAAACAACCTAGGAACTGTATACGTTCTATTTATTCTACATCGGCCATCACCACGCATGAACCTTACTCCAACCAACTGAAGGCATAGATAACATATTGTATCCAGTACAAATTTAACGCCGACTCTAGCGACTCCTGTGAAATTTGCAGTCAGCAACTACGGAGAGTCTGGGGCTGGATTTGGCAAACTTAAATTTGACACTAAATATATGTATTACTTATTAGTGTATTTCCTTGGAATGCCTGCGACAACTACTGGGGTAAGTGCATCTGAAAGTGGCCACTGCGTAAATGTGAAGTGAATGAGGTGAGAAAGAAACTTATGTCTTTTGTTAACATCATATACTTATATGGTTTCTTCTTTCTTTTTTTTATCTCAATAATCTGATTATAGTCAAGGGATAGTTTACATTAGGAGCCTACTCTTTTCCCATACTGACTATTTCATAACTTATTGTTAACCTTTGATCTTTTGGGGTAATTAACCTCTGTTGGGATCGTCCTTTCTTTTCCTTTACCAAAGGAGAGAACCTATTTGATTAATTTTCATTTTGTCTCTAAACCATAATCTAGTGATGTGTATGCTTATTGTTGTGATCTTTTATTGATAATAAACTTTATTAAACCTTTAGTTATCGTGTCGGTCAACCCTTATCCACTATATGTTATTCATATTTTGTTTTCACGTTCGTGCGTATTTGTCATAGAATTGTGTGCACTTGAGTGAAGCGTAACTTGTATTTTCGTACAAGGAGAGAAAGTGCGTCTGATTTAAATATCGTCGTCCAGATAGGTTGGATTAGATAAATTATTCTATCCAGAGACTGTCCTTTCTCTTACACGATCACCTCGTGATAAAACTATATCTTACCCCTTACTTTCACATTGTCATCACTATCACCTCTGCTCAGACAGGGCTATAAACATCTATTACCTATCTGATAAATCATACACGACAATGTGTGTGTGTATATATATATATATATATATATATATATATATATATATATATATATACATATATATACTGTATACGGAAAGGATCACGTTACACGCCCATTGAGGCATATTGGAATATGGTGTTATGCTCATATTTTCTTGACAATCGGCACGCTAGTGGGGATGTTGCTTTCGTATCCAATTCATGAGGCTGGGTCGACCCCGGAGCCGTTTGCGGTCTAAAAAATCCCACGTCCACTGCGGATCGAGCCATGGACCACCGAGTTACGGAAGCCAGTGCACTAACCACCTTATATATATATATATATATATATATATATATATATATATATATATATATATATATATATATATATATATATATATATATATATATATATATACTTAAATGACATGTGGAGGAGTTATAATGATCTAACGGACACTAAATAACTAACATTTCTTTTATGACAACATGTTTAGTAATTGTTCGCGTATTTTTTAAAATCTTGCCCTGGTCGACTTACTGCCTCTGAGAAGCCATGGTCGACTTACTGCCTCTGAGAACAACGTTTGAAGTTTGACGAAACTCCACTTCATATAATGTTTATCAGTCGTATTGTTGGCTTCTTTCCATAATCAAATTGTTCATGCACACCTTCATTTTCGCACTTTTTCTATTTTCGGGAGAGTTTACATAAGGGGAAACAATACAATTATTGTCTAACTTTCAACCACACTTGCACCCCTTTAGCTGTTGTTGAAAGTTAATGTACTCTCTCGAAAATAAAAAAAGTGCACAAATGACGGTGTGCAAAATGTGACTGACCGACCGACCGACCGAAGTACTTACGGCGGGAATTAAAGTATTGAATTACCATACTTGTAAATGCTTCCATCTACGGTGTCTACGTCACGTCCTTGGCATTTTGTGGAAGGACAAAGTGACAAATGTCGAGGTGTTGTCACGTGCTGACCTTCATAGCATTTTATACACTGCTTAGACAGCGCAGACTACGCTGGCGTGGCCATGTCCGCCGCATGGAAGATGGTCGCATCCCTAACGATATTTTATACGGACAACTGGCAGATGGCAAAAGAGCAGCCTGGTGACCGCAGATGAAGCTCAAAAATGTCTGCAAGAAAGACATGAAAGCACTGAATAAAAAAATCCAGCTACATGGGAGGATGAAAATGCTTATCGTATCAAGTGGCAATGCTCCTTACGGCGTCACATCAGACTGAGTGAAAACAAGCTCTTAAAACAAGTAGAAGAGACAAGAACACGCCGACATTAACACAAGACGAAAAAGCAGCTGAGGTCTATCACCTCAGGGGCGCATTCACAAAATACGTTATGACTGAAAGGGCTACTACTACTTCTTTTAACAAAAATTTGGAAAGAACCGAACTTTAAAACTATATGACAACACAAAGCAACATACAATTCCTTGCATCAGATATGGGAGAACCACCTCGTCCCTTAAGAGTTAATGCATATCTGCCCTTAACAAACACACTCCAATGCTCTCTGTTCTTGTCCAGGAGAAATTTCCATGTCGCCTGTACAGCTTCGTGTATCACGTTATCCTGGCCATGCAAAGTGTATATTCTTTATTCACATATTTTCCTGTTTAAAAAAAAAAAAAAAAACATATGTTAGTTTATTTGCAAGCCTCAGTGTGAGGAAAAAAAAATGTTAGCGTTCATGCAAGTCTCTTTGTTTGTCTTTATTTTTTGTTTGCAGCTTGTTTAGAGGGCCCGGGGAAATGACGAATGTGTTATGAGATTGTTCCAGGCAGTCAGTGCTAAATTGTAACAGATATAAACAGCAACTCATATATTGGTGAGAGGTATTTGAGGGGAGACAACTGGAGGGGAAGAGAATGATTGAGGGGAGGAGAATGATAGAGGAGAGGGAGCATATAGAAGAGAGAGATTGAAAAAAGGGGGGCGAGGCAGTTCAAGAGGATGATACATAAGGTAGCGAGGAGATATATTCATGGGAGAAAAAGGAAAGGAAGAAACAAAATGGAGTGAGGCAACCTATGCTCGGGAGAAGAAGTGTCAAATAACTAGGTTTACTGTATAGTCTAAAACTACTCCTTAGTTTAGACAGGAGAATAACACGACGACTATGGGTAGGACGTATATTCTTGAGACCTGTTGATAGCATTAAGAAACAGTCTTTTTTCTGGCATCCTCACTGTAAGAGAGGGGCCCTAGCAAGGCTGGAAAAAAAACAGGGAAGAGAACTGGAGACAGAAGTTAAAGGGGCATGGAAAGGCCTTGGTTTGACGGCACGGGACATGATGACATTTTCGTTTGTAAAAGGCATCTGTTCCCTGGGAATCTAAAGTGTTATGGATGAATGATTAAATGAATGAATGAATGATTGAATGAATAAAAAAATGAATGAATGAGTAAATAAAGAAATAAATGAATGAAAAAGTGAATGAGTGAATGAATAAATGAATGAATGAATAAATGAATGAATGAATAAATGAATGAATGACATACATGAGTGAATAAACGAATGAATAAATGAATGAATGAATAAATGAATGAATGACATTCATGAGTGAATAAACGAATGAATAAATGAATGAGTGAATAAACGCATGAATAAATGAATAAACGAATGAATGAATGAATAAGTGGATGAATGAAAGAATGAATGAATAAGTGGATGAATGAATGTATGAATGCATAAATAAATGAATGAGTAACTGAAAATGAATGAATGATTTAATGAAAAAAAATGAATGAATGAATAAATGAATAAATAAATAAATGAATAAATGAATAAATATATGAATGAATGAATACATGAGTGAATAAACGAATGAATGAGTGAATGAATAAACGAATTAATAAATGAATAAACAAATGAATGAATGAATAAGTTGATGAATAAAAGAATGAATGAATAAGTTGATGAATGAATAAGTGGATGAATGAATGAATGTATGAATGAATAAATAAATGGTGAATGAATAAGTGAATATATGAACACATGAATGAATAAATGAATGAGTAAATGGATGAATAAATGAATGCATAAATGAATGAATGAATGAAGTCGTAACTAGTTGGCTTAGGGAGTCAGTATAAACGGAATAATGATCTGCAAAATTCACGAATTCATATGAGTATGTATCGCCACTTACCAATGAGAACAGATCAGTGTTAAAGAAGTACGTATTCTAAATTACATTCTATGTAAATCTCATTGACAGAGATCTATGTTCTTGTAGGGGGGTCGAGGTCATTTATTTTTGTATATGTATGAATGAATTACGTGATCGTTTTCCGTGACACTATATAATTTCTATCACGCATCAGAATGTGCAAGAGTCAGAAATATCATGTTAACTTGCGACGGTGAGGGATTTGGAAATTAATATTAGACAAACATAAAGGTATGTTTTCAGGCACTCGTAAGAAATAAAGAAGTAGAACACTTGGACAACAGAAAAACAACAGACGTGAGTGGCTTACCCAGGGTTCGAACCCCGTACCTTCCGTACGACAACTCCGCCTAGCTATCAAGCGAATCACACTGACCCCACGGCCAGCTAGGCATCCCCAAAAAAAGATGCTTTGCTGGCTATTTATCAGTACGAAACACACAAGATAACACCGGAAGTATACAGTGGGCAACTCAGCCCTTAAATGACGCAATCACTTCTGTTGTTCTCCTATTCACAGTATGTGTCAGTCCAAACAAGACAAAGACCTTGATACTGGGTCCAGTAAATAGTAGAAGACTTAAGGACATTAGTATAGAACAGAGGGTAGGTTTCTGGTATTGTATAAACATAAATAACACATAAGGAAGGGAAACCCGAGGCCTGTAAACAGTAAATTAATATTAGACAAACATAAAGGTATGTTTTCAGGCACTCGTAAGAAATAAAGAAGTAGAACACTTGGACAACAGAAAAACAACAGACGTGAGTGGCTTACCCAGGGTTCGAACCCCGTACCTTCCGTACGACAACTCCGCCTAGCTATCAAGCGAATCACACTGACCCCACGGCCAGCTAGGCATCCCCAAAAAAAGATGCTTTGCTGGCTATTTATCAGTACGAAACACACAAGATAACACCGGAAGTATACAGTGGGCAACTCAGCCCTTAAATGACGCAATCACTTCTGTTGTTCTCCTATTAACAGTATGTGTCAGTCCAAACAAGACAAAGACCTTGATACTGGGTCCAGTAAATAGTAGAAGACTTAAGGACATTAGTATAGAACAGAGGGTAGGTTTCTGGTATTGTATAAACATAAATAACACATAAGGAAGGGAAACCCGAGGCCTGTAAACAGTAAATTAATATTAGACAAACATAAAGATATGTTTTCAGGCACTCGTAAGAAATAAAGAAGTAGAACACTTGGACAACAGAAAAACAACAGACGTGAGTGGCTTACCCAGGGTTCGAGTAAATTAATATGAAACAAATATAAAGGTATGTTATCAGGCACTCGCAGGAAATAAAGAAGTAGAACACCAGACAACAGAAAAACAACAGACATGAGTGGCTTACCCAGGATTTGAACACTGGACCTTCCGTGCGACAACCCCGCCTAGCCATGCAAGCGAATCACACTATCCGCTCTGCCATCTACGCATCATCAAAAATGATGTTTCAATGGCAGGTCAATAGTGCGAACCACAATACACGACACCAGAAGTCCTCCATGGGCAGTTCAGCCTATTAATGACGCAATCACTTCTGTTGTATTTCTATCAAGCAATATAGGCCGAATCCAACAAGACCCTTAGGACCTTAATACTGTGTCCAGTAAATGATAGTAGACTAGAACAGTGAGAACAGGATAGTGGGTAGGTTTGGTATTGTACAAACATTTATTACAAATAAGGGAGGGAAACCTGAGGCCTGTAAACAGTAAATTAATATGAAACAAATATAAAGGTATGTTATCAGGCACTCGCAGGAAATAAAGAAGTAGAACACCAGACAACAGAAAAACAACAGACATGAGTGGCTTACCCAGGATTTGAACACTGGACCTTCCGTGCGACAACCCCGCCTAGCCATGCAAGCGAATCACACTATCCGCTCTGCCATCTACGCATCATCAAAAATGATGTTTCAATGGCAGGTCAATAGTGCGAACCACAATACACGACACCAGAAGTCCTCCATGGGCAGTTCAGCCTATTAATGACGCAATCACTTCTGTTGTATTTCTATCAAGCAGTATAGGCCGAATCCAACAAGACCCTTAGGACCTTAATACTGTGTCCAGTAAATGATAGTAGACTAGAACAGTGAGAACAGGATAGTGGGTAGGTTTGGTATTGTACAAACATTTATTACAAATAAGGGAGGGAAACCTGAGGCCTGTAAACAGTAAATTAATATGAAACAAATATAAAGGTATGTTATCAGGCACTCGCAGGAAATAAAGAAGTAGAACACCAGACAACAGAAAAACAACAGACATGAGTGGCTTACCCAGGATTTGAACACTGGACCTTCCGTGCGACAACCCCGCCTAGGCATGCAAGCGAATCACACTATCCGCTCTGCCATCTACGCATCATCAAAAATGATGTTTCAATGGCAGGTCAATAGTGCGAACCACAATACACGACACCAGAAGTCTTCCATGGGCAGTTCAGCCTATTAATGACGCAATCACTTCTGTTGTATTTCTATCAAGCAGTATAGGCCGAATCCAACAAGACCCTTAGGACCTTAATACTGTGTCCAGTAAATGATAGTAGACTAGAACAGTGAGAACAGGATAGTGGGTAGGTTTGGTATTGTACAAACATTTATTATAAATAAGGGAGGGAAACCTGAGGCCTGTAAACAGTAAATTAATATGAAACAAATATAAAGGTATGTTATCAATCACTCGCAGGAAATAAAGAAGTAGAACACCAGACAACAGAAAAACAACAGACATGAGTGGCTTACCCAGGATTTGAACACTGGACCTTCCGTGCGACAACCCCGCCTAGCCATGCAAGCGAATCACACTATCCGCTCTGCTATCTACGCATCATCAAAAATGATGTTTCAATGGCAGGTCAATAGTGCGAACCACAATACACGACACCAGAAGTCCTCCATGGGCAGTTCAGCCTATTAATGACGCAATCACTTCTGTTGTATTTCTATCAAGCAGTATAGGCCGAATCCAACAAGACCCTTAGGACCTTAATACTGTGTCCAGTAAATGATAGTAGACTAGAACAGTGAGAACAGGATAGTGGGTAGGTTTGGTATTGTACAAACATTTATTATAAATAAGGGAGGGAAACCTGAGGCCTGTAAACAGTAAATTAATATGAAACAAATATAAAGGTATGTTATCAGGCACTCGCAGGAAATAAAGAAGTAGAACACCAGACAACAGAAAAACAACAGACATGAGTGGCTTACCCGGGATTTGAACACTGGACCTTCCGTGCGACAACCCCGCCTAGCCATGCAAGCGAATCACACTATCCGCTCTGCCATCTACGCATCATCAAAAATGATGTTTCAATGGCAGGTCAATAGTGCGAACCACAATACACGACACCAGACGTCCTCCATGGGCAGTTCAGCCTATTAATGACGCAATCACTTCTGTTGTATTTCTGTCAAGCAGTATAGGCCGAATCCAACAAGACCCTTAGGACCTTAATACTGTGTCCAGTAAATGATAGTAGACTAGAACAGTGAGAACAGGATAGTGGGTAGGTTTGGTATTGTACAAACATTTATTATAAATAAGGGAGGGAAACCTGAGGCCTGTAAACAGTAAATTAATATGAAACAAATATAAAGGTATGTTATCAGGCACTCGCAGGAAATAAAGAAGTAGAACACCAGACAACAGAAAAACAACAGACATGAGTGGCTTACCCAGGATTTGAACACTGGACCTTCCGTGCGACAACCCCGCCTAGCCATGCAAGCGAATCACACTATCCGCTCTGCCATCTACGCATCATCAAAAATGATGTTTCAATGGCAGGTCAATAGTGCGAACCACAATACACGACACCAGAAGTCCTCCATGGGCAGTTCAGCCTATTAATGACGCAATCACTTCTGTTGTATTTCTATCAAGCAGTATAGGCCGAATCCAACAAGACCCTTAGGACCTTAATACTGTGTCCAGTCAGAAACCTACCCTCTATTCTATACTAATGTCCTTAAGTCTTCTACTATTTACTGGACCCAGTATCAAGGTCTTTGTCTTGTTTGGACTGACACATACTGTTAATAGGAGAACAACAGAAGTGATTGCGTCATTTAAGGGCTGAGTTGCCCACTGTATACTTCCGGTGTTATCTTGTGTGTTTCGTACTGATAAATAGCCAGCAAAGCATCTTTTTTTGGGGATGCCTAGCTGGCCGTGGGGTCAGTATGATTCGCTTGATAGCTAGGCGGAGTTGTCGTACGGAAGGTACGGGGTTCGAACCCTGGGTAAGCCACTCACGTCTGTTGTTTTTCTGTTGTCCAAGTGTTCTACTTCTTTATTTCTTACGAGTGCCTGAAAACATACCTTTATGTTTGTCTAATATTAATTTACTGTTTACAGGCCTCGGGTTTCCCTTCCTTATGTGTTATTTATGTTTATACAATACCAGAAACCTACCCTCTGTTCTATACTAATGTCCTTAAGTCTTCTACTATTTACTGGACCCAGTATCAAGGTCTTTGTCTTGTTTGGACTGACACATACTGTTAATAGGAGAACAACAGAAGTGATTGCGTCATTTAAGGGCTGAGTTGCCCACTGTATACTTCCGGTGTTATCTTGTGTGTTTCGTACTGATAAATAGCCAGCCTACTGTTTACAGGCCTCGGGTTTCCCTTCCTTATGTGTTATTTATGTTTATACAATACCAGAAACCTACCCTCTGTTCTATACTAATGTCCTTAAGTCTTCTACTATTTACTGGACCCAGTATCAAGGTCTTTGTCTTGTTTGGACATACACATACTGTTAATAGGAGAACAACAGAAGTGATTGCGTCATTTAAGGGCTGAGTTGCCCACTGTACACTTCCGGTGTTATCTTGTGTGTTTCGTACTGATAAATAGCCAGCAAAGCATCTTTTTTTGGGGATGCCTAGCTGGCCGTGGGGTCAGTGTGATTCGCTTGATAGCTAGGCGGAGTTGTCGTACGGAAGGTACGGGGTTCGAATCCTGGGTAAGCCACTCACGTCTGTTGTTTTTCTGTTGTCCAAGTGTTCTACTTTTTTATTTCTTACGAGTGCCTGAAAACATACCTTTATGTTTGTCTAATATTAATTTACTGTTTACAGGCCTCGGGTTTCCCTTCCTTATAGGGATTTGGAAACAAGGGGGTGGGAAATAGATGAGAAGCATGTATGCATGTCCCGGAGTTAAAAATATGTCAGATAACTTGGTTATGGTGACTAATCAAGATACTTGCCAGTTAGAAAAATAGTGTTGGATCATGCTGTTGTGTTCCTTGCCCGCTGCACTGTTAGTGTTGTTGTTGGTCGGACTCGACATTACTGCACTTGGGCAAACCCATAGGTACTCAGTCTTCCTCAGAAAAAGTCGAAGGCTACGAATGCTAAATGTTCCTGAGGCGCGCTGGTTGTATACACCCCGGATGCATCCTCTCACATGTCTATCTCTGCTAGTCTTACGTTTGATGCCAAATTCCAGCAATCTTAGTCTTGTTGATTCATCGATTGCACTGTCGTTCTATAACAGGCGATCATTAATTATCTCAAGTATTTCTCCCTTATCCATCTTCGTATCGTGGGCATTTACAACAGTAGTTGTCTTTGGGGATGGCCTATGGAATGTTGTCAAGAAGATCTCAAGAAATTTGCTCGTTAAGAAAGAAAGAGACCTATTTGAGATATGGACAAGAAGAAAAGGCGAATACTCTCAAATAGATAGTGTTTTCTAATAAATTAAGGGGAGTTTCCTGTTTCCCTACGAACAGCTTCTGCCCTCAGATCTGGATAAAGAAAGAGCCCCCAGCCTCCTCTAAATTTACCTATATATATATAAATGCTTATCACATCAGCACGAGTGATACATTAACGAAATTAGTAATGATCAAAGCGGCGTACGGTTTATTATATAAATATATACAAATATAATATAATAATAATAATAAATTCTTTAAGCGCCAAACACGGCGCATAAGGCAGAAACCAGTGCTCTCCAGGTTGTTCGTTGTGACGCCACTCCTCTTAGCTCTTGCACATTATTTAGGCCCAACGTTCTTCCTTCTCTTATACAAATATAGTGTTAGTAGAAAGTAAAAAGATATGAAGGTGAAAGACAATTCACACACACACACACACACACACACACACGCACACACACACACGCACGCACGCACGCATGCATGCACACGCGCCCGCACACACCCGCACACTCGCACGCACACACACACACACGCGCACACACACACACACGCACAAGAGAGAGATGGTATGTAAATAATGCAATTAGTTAAATATGAGAGTGAACCTATGTGAATAGTGAAGTGATTATGTGATATATTAAGTGTTATCACACTGATGTCCAGTCTACACTAAGTGTCTCCCAAGTTTCCACCACTGTATGATTTTACACAGGTATGCATAGATTTCCAATGTAAGTGTATGGTATGTCGTGTGGAGTATCTCCTAGACGAGTAAGTATAGCTGAAAGTCGTGCATGTGTCTTAGTGAGAACTTGTAAGATGTAATGTCCTTCAACTGTTGGAAATCACTCTAGTTTCGACAAACTGTTGACCGTTGTCTCGGGAAAATGTCTGCATTTTATGCTCTGCCGTGTAGGTCAGTATATATACCATTTTAAATTTTAATGTTTTTTTATATTTTTTTATGGACATTAATATTTTTATTTTATTTTAAGTAGTCAAATGTTAAAAGTAGCAGTTATATCTCCTAATTTTGACGTCTATTTCATGCATGCAGATACAGGTGAGGGTATACACATTTAAATATAGGGCGTGACATTTCAATCACCCTGTCCATCTATATCAGAGACTCCAAACTACTGTCTATCTCCCCAGGGGAAGTGCAGTAGTGACACAAAGGGAGGTGAGAGATGCCTACTAAAACATTTATCGCAATTGCTTTGTAATTGGAGAAAATGCTAAAGCTTAGAATCAAACTATATAGTTTTATTTGCATGTATATTTGTATAAAGCGAAACGCCGCTCAGCGCTACCTTCCGATTGTATGTGTATGCGAGTAATTGGCTATAAATAAAACCTATGTAGTAACATTTTAATTACGTCTTGATTGGTTGATTGATAATTTTACAAAGGATGGGAGGTTCACACATTAAGTTCACTCTCGGGGGAAGTGTAAAGGCAAATAAGAAAGTGCAGAGTCCCTTATCTAGATGTTTATTTTCCTGATCATATTTTACATTCCCAGAAGTGATCTAGCATCTTAAATGACAGAATAGATACTGCTATTTTATCTATTCTTTCTTATAAAGTCATTTCTAGTCAATCTTCCAACATTGTCCACAACATGTTTCTGCGTGCTCTCTCACAGATGTATGATTCTCAGAAAATAGCCTACGCAAAAATCTCTTACAAATACGTTCAGAGTTGGGGATT